>JAJOZX010007128.1:0-5000 GCA_023014485.1 Bathynomus jamesi | reverse complement strand
AAATTTTCGCTTCTGATAAAAATGTACGGCTGTTCAAATATTAACCACCGTTGTGATATATATAATGTATTTATTTTTTTTAAGTCGTAAATCGGAGTTTCTGTTATTTATTGAACTATGTCAATCATTCATAATGGCCGACTCTTGAGAGTGTCTTAGCTCTCTCTCTCTCTCTCTCTCATATATATATATATATATATATATATATATATATATATAACCTTTAGTTAGCTTCCGCCCGAATTGTTCATTCTGACGAAGGTCAAGCTTTTCACTCCACCTTAGACCTACAGTTTAACGTGGAATCCGAACCACGCCCCACCAGCAGCCCAGCGTCTTAACCACTAGGTTACTCAGGGTATCCATTTATCTACCAACCACTTTATTGTGTGGAAGGATGAACAGCTGGGTTTTGCTGTGCGCCGGCTGTCGTTACCGAGACTCGAACCCGGGGTCAATGGATTCGTAGTCAGCGACGCTAACCACTACACCACCGAGGCGTGTATATATATATATACTGTATATATATATGCAAACAAGTCACAAACAGCACCTGATCTTTTTAATAAGCAAGGAACCACAGGGAAAAGGAAAATAAAACATGAAGTCCACTTCGTGTTTTATTTTCCTTTTCTCTGTGGTCCCTTGCATATATATATATATATATATATATATATATATATATATATATGATTTTATTACAATTCAATGCACTCGGCCCCGCCACAAGAAAAATATTAACGGTAGAAAAGTAAGCGCGGATGTTGCCTATATAGTATATAGTGAACCGAATTAAAGCGAATGCGGAGGAATGCTTGAATTCTGTGTGGAATAAAAACGCGATTTAGTGGACTATTGCTCCACTCACAGACGAAAAAATTTACGATGACATACAAATGACGGAAGTTTTAAATAAATTCTTCTCATCCGTCTCCTCTAACAAGAATAACGATCATCATTCCCGTAATCATGCTCAGTGATGATTTATTTAAAGCTTCATAATTTTACCATCAGCGAAAAGTGAAGTACTCTCGACCGTAGGTACAGGACGGTACCAAATGAGTCGGGGTGTACCTGCCTATATGCGGTGGAGAGATGTTTTATTTTTCCGCTACACTGTGTATATGTAAAACAAATAAACCTTTAGCTACACTACAATTTCACTAGGGCCCTCATCGTGGTATACATGGGTGTAGTGATAGAAATATTTTATATGTAAAAAGCTGCATACCGGTAGAATCAAATGTTAAAGAAAAGTACTTCATTCGAAGCAAGGCACAAAAGAGTGTTACGGAAGAGAAAGATTTAACTATTATTCTTGACGACACTCTTAAACGGAGTAAGAAACAATATAAGCTGAAAGAAAAGCAAATAGAATCTTAGTATTTATTGGTAGATCATTTGATCTTAAGCCGGAGAAGACAATGCTAATATTATATAATTCTTTATTACGGCCTACCTGGAATACTACGTTCAGTTCTGGTCCCCACATCTACGATAGAACAAAAGAGAATGGAGAGAGTGTGGCGACGGGGAACTGAGATGATCCTAGACTTAGAATCAAATTATACGTTGACCGTTTAGAAACGTTATTTTGATCTCTCTCTCTCTCTCTCTCTCTATATATATATATATATATATATATATGCCAACTTAATCTATATATATAAATAAATATATATATACTGTATATCTAGTCTCCCTGTTTCTCAATACACTTAGTCCAGCGATCTACGAGCTTCCTAATGCCATCACAAACGAATGTTTTTGGCTGTGTGCGTAGCCAGTCATGCACCGCCTCCTTCAGGTCATCATCGCCTTGGAATCGCTGACCTCTCAAAGCGTCTTTTAGTGGTCCAAACAGGTAAAAATCTGAAGGTGCCAGGTCTGGACTGTAGGCTGGATGGTCGAGAACTTCAAATTTAAGTTCTTGAAGGCATTTTCTAGTCTGTGCAGCGGTATGAGGGCGCGCATTGTCGTGTAACAGAATAACACCTTCCGACAATCTCCCTCTCCGTTTTGTGCGAATTGCTTGCTTTAATTCATTCCGAAGCATGTCAGAATATGATGCACTTGTTATCGCAATTCCACGCTCTAAATAATGTTCAAGGATAGGGCCTCGTGTATCCCAAAACAGTGTTAGCATAACTTTACCTGCTGACGGCTGCGCTTTGAATTTCCTTGCAACGGGAGATGTTGGATGCTTCCATTGCATCTCTGTCGTTTGCTTTCTGTTTCATAGTGATGGATCCAGGTATGGACGTCCGCTCTCGTCTTTTGGCGCGGTATCATAATGAAGGTGAAAACTTCTGCCGTTTTCCTCCGACGTCAGTTTCTCGTTTTCTGCTCTTTTCGAGTAAGTGCCACTCTTTCCACAATGCCTCTAGCTTCCGTTCGCAGTTGAGCTTTGTGATTGTTTTAATGCGGGCCATGTTCCAAACTTTAAGACGTTGTTTACGGTTTCTTTGAATGCGTCTTTCCTGTTAGCAGTGTACTGGATAACACTGAAGAAGTATTGCAAAACCTGCCGTGTTGTTGGCAATTTGCTACCACTGATGGAGGACGACGGTTGGCCAACTAAAAAAATTTCCGAGGCCGATCTTAGAGAAGGTAGCGATGTTATTTTCGCCTTTCCTTTTGATGACTCTCTATTTGTAGCTTCAAGAGTTCTTCCAGTTATGGTTGCCATCGATTTGTCCATGACAAAGGATGAGGAACTCAGACAGAATTTCAAAATGTTATGATCTGCAAAAAAAGAAATAGGTTAGGTACCTGGCACAGGCATAATGCATTTTCTAATTACCTATATACATTATACATTCCGCCCGGGTATGGTGACTCATTTTTTTGAAAAGTATAGGTGATCGTGGTTTTTCCCATTATTTGGCACTATACTAACACCTTGGTATTACCTGTATACAGGCACAACCTTTAAACCGTTAGTCGTATGACATTGGCAGGCGCAACAAACGACTTCTCTCATTAAGAGGATTCAGAAAACATCCCTACTTAATGATTTATCTTGATTCAGTAAAACGTTAAAAAGTACGCATTTTAAAAAAAAACTAGTAATTTCAAGGTCGATGCGAGACCACTAAATATTGATCAATTTTTGTAAAAATGGTACCAATGTGCTAGTATAGTGCCAAATAATGGGAAAAACCACGATCACCTATACTTTTCAAAAAAAATTGAAAAGTGGGCCACCCTAATATACATTTAAACTGCAAACACGCAGTATAATTAACGTAAAGAACGACGCTTGTATAGGAGAATATTCCGCGCAAGATGAGAGAGAGAGAACGAAACAAATGAAAAAATGAGGTAACCACCCGGGAATCGAACCCGGGATCTTCCGATTGCCAGTCAGATATGATAACCATTACACCATGGGCCTCACTTAATCAAATGCCGTAATTCTTCTACATACGCGCAGAAACCATTTTTTCATTTGTTTCGTTCTCTCTCTCTCATCTTGCGCGGAATATTCTCCTATACAAGCGTCGTTCTTTACGTTAATTATACTGCGTGTTCGCAGTTTAAATGTATATAATGTATGGCATGCGGGAGGTGCCCCCTTGGGGCATTGGTTTCTGCGCGTATGTAGAAGAATTACGGCATTTGATTAAGTGAGGCCCATAGTGTAATGGTTATCATATCTGACCGGCAATCGGAAGATCCCGGGTTCGATTCCCGGGTGGTTACCTCATTTTTTCATTTGTTTCGTTCTCTCTCTCTCTCATCTTGCGCGGAATATTCTCCTATACAAGCGTCGTTCTTTACGTTGATATATATCAATTGCCGGTCAGATATGCTATCCACTACATCATGGGCCTCGATTAATCAGAAGTCGTAATTCTCCTACATACAAGCAGAAACCAATGCCCTGAGGGGGCACCTTTCGCATGCCGTACATATATATACATTTTAACTGCAAACAACACACAGTATAATTAATGTAAAGAACGACGCTTGTGTAGAAGAACGTTCCGCACAAGATGAGGAGGGAGAACGAACAAATGAAAAATGAGGTAACCACCCGGGAATCGAACCCGGGACCTTCCGATTGCCGGTCAGATATGCTATCCACTAAACCACGGGCCTCGATTAAACAGAAGTCGTAATTCTCCTACATAGGAGCAGAAACCAATGCCCTGAGGGGGCACCTTCGCATGCCGTACATATATATACATTTTAACTGCAAACACACACAGTATGTAGGAGAATTACGACTTCTGATTAATCGTGGCCCATGGTGTAGTCTAGTGGATAGCATATCTGACCGGCAATCGGAAGATCCCAGGTTCGATTCCCGGGTGGTTACCTCATTTTTCATTTGTTCGTTCTCCCTCCTCATCTTGTGCGGATCGTTCTTCTACACAAGCGTCGTTCTTTACATTAATTATACTGTGTGTTGTTTGCAGTTAAAATGTGTATATATATGTACGGCATGTGAAGGTGCCCCCTCAGGGCATTGGTTTCTGCTTGTATGTAGGAGAATTACGACTTCTGATTAATCGAGGCCCATGATGTAGTGGATAGCATATCTGACCGGCAATTGGAAGATCCCGGGTTCGATTCCCGGGTGGTTACCTCACTTTTCATTTGTTCGTTCTCCCACCTCATCTTGTGCGGAACATTCTTGTACACAAGCGTCGTTCTTTACATTAATTATGCTGTGTTGTTTGCAGTTAAAATGTGTATATTATATGTACGGCATGCGAAGGTGCCCCCTTGGGGCATTAGTTTCTGCTCGTATGTAGGAGAATTACGACTTCTGATTAATCGAGGCCCATGGTGTAGTGGATAGCATATCTGACCGGCAATCGGAAGATCCCGGGTTCGATTCCCGGGTGGTTACCTCATTTTCCATTTGTTCGTTCTCCCTCCTCATCTTGTGCTGAACGTTCTTCTACACAAGCGTCGTTCTTTACATTAATTATACTGTGTGTTGTTTGCAGTTAAAATGTATATATACATATACATACATGGTGTCCCGT
>JAJOZX010007127.1:0-227396 GCA_023014485.1 Bathynomus jamesi | reverse complement strand
AATCCACCTACCTATTTCCCCACCGATACCCAGCGCGCGCACTTTCGCCATTAGCCGGCGGTGAGGTACCTTATCAAAGGCTTTCTGAAAGTCGAGATAAAGTATATCAATCGCCCTACTCTTATCGTACTCACTCAACATGACGTGGAAAAACTCGAGCAAGTTGGTGAGACACGACCTATGCCGTTTAAACCCATGTTGGGAGTCCCCAAGCAGCTTGTAGGAATCCAATGGTCAACGATCCTATCAGCTATTATCCCTTCTAATAATTTACCTACAACTGAAGTGAGACTAATGGGACGATAGTTCCCTGGACTTTCGTGATCCCCTTTCTTAAAGATAGGGTCACGTTGGCTTCCCTCCAGTCACCAGGCACCTGGCCCATCTCTAACGATTTGTTGAAGACTGTAGCCAGGTGGGGAGCCACCTGGTCGCGCACTTCTCGCAACACTCTGGGGAGAAACTGGTCTGGCCCAGGAGCCTTAAACGCGCTCAGTTTGTCTATTCTATCGGCAACGACTGTCGCGGTACATCTAACACTATCCAGGCCAGCACCTTCGTGCCTCACACCTGGCTCGGGGATGACGCGGGTATCCTCCCTGGTGAACACTCCCGCAAAGTACTCATTAAGCACATTAGCGATGTCCGCGTCGGAGGTCCGCAGAACGCCGCTTCCATCCTTTATGCTTCTAATGGGCTTTCTACTATTAACATAACTGAAGAATTCCTTAGGGTTCCCCTTGCAGAGGCTTGCCACCCGTAGTTCTTCGTTACGTTTCGTTAGCCTAACCTTCGCCTTCACTTCCCTACACAGTCGGACATACGCTTCAGTGTTCTCGTGGGAACGATTGGCCTTCGCCCTCCTATACGCTACTTTCCTATTTCGGATAGCCGAAGCGATGTCACGATTGAACCACTTAGGCTGCGTTGAAGCAGGGGTGACCGGTTTTGAGGGTATGACAGCAGACTGCAGCACCATAAAGTCGTCCCGGAATGCACTCCACACTCCCTCAACATCGCCGCCAACCTCTAACCCCATCTCTCCTACGCTATCCCTGAGGCTAACAAAGTTCGCCCGCCGGAGATCGAGCTTACTGCCTCTCGAGTTACTACGCTTCACCCGAGGGACGCACACACGGAACCTAATAAGACCGTGATCACTCCCGCCCAATGATTCGTCAACGGTGAGGCCAGTGACGAGGTTGTCTTCGGTCGTGAATACTAAGTCTAGAACGCTTTCGCCTCGTGTAGGCTCGTTGACCCACTGAGTGAGGAATTCTCATCAGCAAAGTCAACTAGCCTCCTCCCTTCAGCATCGGCAGTCCTGTTTTCCCACTTTATGCCGCGACAGTTGAAGTCTCCTAAAACTACACACACACCTATCCCCTAGCAGGCTACTGAGTTCGGTGTACAGGGCTGTATCCTCCTCGAGGAGGCGATGCGGAGGTCTGTACACCAAGATTAACCTATAGTTCGTCCCTCCCACGTTCAGATCCACGCCAAGCAGCTCCCGTTCCGACCGGAACTGGCAGTCAACCGGACTCAACGTGTCCCTGACGTATATTAGTACCCCACCCCCCTCCCCACGGGTGCGGTCTTTGCGAAACATTCTATACCCAACGTAGTCCCTACGATCAGTATGAATCCAGGACTCGGTGATAGCAACGATATCCTGGTATTCTGATGCTAAGAGCGCCCGTAGCTCGCCAAACTTGTTCCTGATCGACCTAGCATTAAAAAGCATTGCACGGAGGGAGCCTCCCCTGTTCTGACCGCCCCCTAGCACGACCCGTTTCCCGAACAGCCAGGGCTGTCGGGAGTTGAAGAGCCCCTCACTAACGAGGGGACAAACCCCGCAGGAGCCTGAGTCCCCTCCAACGTGGAAGGAGAGTCACTACCTGCTGTTGGAGGGGGACTAACTGCTGGGGGAGGGTGACTAACTGCTGGGGGAGTAGGTTTAACTGTTTGGGAAGCAGGATCAATTACTGGTTTGGGGGATCCTAGTTTAAAAAGATTATACAAATTAATGTTCAGTAAATCACCATACTTCTTTTTCCCTTTCTGGTTAAAATGTATCCCGTCCGAACCAAAGTATTCCCCATTTCCGTAGAATGTAGGCCAAAAATCGACAAACTTTAGGCCTTTTTCCTCACACATGCGTTTAACTCTTTTATTTATGCTAATGGCTTTACTTAGAGTATAATCACTAGCACGCATTCGAGGGAGAATTCCTACGACCATACCCATGTCTGTCCTATCCCTAACCTTGTCATTAGGTTCTTAAATTCTTTTATAATGGGCTCTGTCTGCCCTCCTGTCCCTCCCAGAAAAACGTCATTGCCACCAACATGGACAATGATAGGGCAACTCCTATTCTTGATATTAATTTTGCCTAATTCCCTATTAATTATCTGGCTTGTGGCACCCGGAAAACATCGGAGTTTTCTCTTGGTCACCCGTCTTGCTCCGAAAAAGTCCCCTTGATTCCTTAGCATAGAATCCCCAATTAAAAAGGATTCATCCTCCTCATCAGCAAGTAAGTGAAACTTATTTTTGATGGTATTGGGTTCCAAATCCTTATGTTTTGGTTTTGGTTTGGAGGGTCTTTTATTTTTGACCAATTTGAATTCTTGTTCCTCCGTTCTATTTTCCGGAATAGTCACAGTGTTTTCCAAGCGTGCCACGCTTTGTTCTAGATGCTTAATCTTACAGTTTAAATCTGCTGGTGTGTTTTTAGTTTGATCTTGTCCACTGGGTTGGATTTCCAGTGCGACGACCCTAGCTTCAAGCTTTTTTACTAATTCCTTTAGCTCTTTAACTTCCTTTTCGTGGTTGTCTCTAAGCTTTTTTACTAATTCTTTAGCTTTTTAACTTCCTTTTCGTGGTTGTCTCTAAGTTTACAAAACAAACATACACTAAGGGATGTGATATCGCTGATACTACCTTCAGGGAAGTCAACGCACCAATGATTAACTTTACATTTAAAGCATTCTGCTTTCAATTTAGCTGGCCCTGCCATATTTTCTCTCTTTTTTTTTTTTCTGAATACTCTGAATAAGATAAAGCGTTCTAGCAATGAAAACTATCAAAAACGTTCTGACCAGTATATAAAAAAGGGGGGTGGGGGTGAATTCATCCCGCGCGTAGACGCATCCACCTACTTGCAAGTGACGTTCATCCCTTCCAGAAGACTACACCTCTCGCTGCTGCCGCACCGACCAAAGGTCTCCCCAGGGCCGGACAATCCCAAACGTGTCGCAGCTACCAACTGACAAACACTCGCGACGCAGGCATCACGGATTTTCCGCCAGGAGCGCCAGCGAGATGCAGCCCCTTACTAAGTCTTACTAGTCACTCACAAGCGGCCAAACTCTTAGAATCCAGTGTTCAAGGGATATCCCACCAGACCCAGAGTCTACGCCCGAGACTTTACGCTGGCCTGGCAGCCAGCTGGGCAGTAAAGCTCTCTCACCTCAGACCAGTACAGCCAAGCACCATCAATTGGTCACCAAAGAACGGTCGCAGGGGGCTGGTCAGGCCATTACACGTTAGGAATGGGCTTAACGGGGCACTAGCCACACTCCATTCATCGCGCCCCTACGCCTGGGACCCCTCCATCCCAGTCTCTCACAACCTACGAGCGTTAAATGGTATTATTTATAGAGGTTCCAAAGCCTCTCTTCCCACGCATGAGGTAGCAGTAGGGTCCTAATAGTAAGAGAAGAGAAAAATACTTTATACTAAAAGAAAAGTTTTTTTTTTTTTTTTTTTTTTTTTTTCAGTCAGAGGAGAACATCCTTAATGTAAGCTAAAAGGACAGAGTAGGGATGGGATGGGGTCCTAGTAACCCACGGGACAGGATTTTACAACATACTTTACCTGCCCTCCCGAAAGAGAGAGAGAATCTAAAGAAACTGGCAGCCAATTTCTCTAGAATCCCACGACTCGGGACCGGAGGGCTGTCACACCCGGCGCTGGGACAGTTTGCCTACGGACAATTTGCCTACGGACAGTTTGCCTACGGACAGTTTGCCTACGGACAGTTTGCCTACTGGACATTATGCCTATGGACACCATGCCTATGTGGTATATTTATCCTTACCTTATTTAACTTATTTAACTTATTTAACTTCAGATTCATGCAAAAGAATTAATTCAAAATTAAAATGTGTTGTTGCCCTTAATAGCATAAATGTCTGAAAATATATCAAGTAAGAAAGGGAAACAGAAGTTTTCACATAATGGATATTTGTATGTGTTTGATAAATGTAGCAAGCGCGACCCTTCGTTAATTTTTGGGCGGTGCGAGCAAAAGAGTCAGTGTATTATAAGGTGTGTATATATAATATGGGTACTTTTCCGTTATCTGCCCCCTTGACGATTGGTTAGGTTAAGTCGTGATATTTTCGTTAAAACTAACGAAAATATCACGACTTAACCTAACCAATCGTCAAGGGCGTACAGTTGACCTAACCGGGCAGAGACGATTGGTTAGGTTAAGTTGTGATATTTTTGATAGTTTTAATGAAAATATCATGACTGAACCTAACCAATCGTCAATGGGGCAGATAACGGAAAAGTACCCATATTATATATACACCTTATAATACACTGACTCTTTTGCTCGCACCGCCAAAAAAGTAACGAAGGGTCGCGCTTGCTACATTTATCAAACACATACAAATATCCATTATGTGAAAACTTCTGTTTCCCTTTCTTACTTGATATATTTTCAGACATTTATGCTATTAAGGGCAACAACACATTTTAATTTTGAATTAATTCTTTTGCATGAATCTGAAATTAAATAAGTTAAATAAGTTAAATAAGGTAAGGATAAATATACCACATAGGCATGGTGTCTATAGGCATAATGTCCAATAGGCATAATGTCCAGTAGGCAAACTGTCCAGTAGGCAAACTGTCCAGTAGGCAAACTGTCCGTAGGCAAACTGTCCAGTAGGCAAACTGTCCGTAGGCAAACTGTCCGGCCACGGTCACACCCAAGTATAAAGTTTACAACATCCAGAAAAAATGTCATAACCTTTATACCCCCTGCGGAGTAATACCCCCTGCGGAGAGAGAGCCCATGCACACACAAAAGGAAGACAAACTAACTCATATTTGAAATAGAATAAAATAGTTGAACAAAAAGTAGTTTACGCATGGCCAACATTAATTTCGAAAAACACGCTCTAAATTTATAAATGTTGTATTTTTTAAAGGATGTACGAAGAACTTCGTAAATTGGAAAACAAAAATTAAAATAAAGAGAAAAATAAATAACAAAATAATAATAATAATAATAATAATAAAAAAAATTGTCAAATTTTTTATGAAAAGTGAGAATACAGTATTAGGTAACGTAAAAGCATCACACTTGGGTAACAAATGTATTTCCCTTGACTAAAAAAAGTGAATTATTTCCGCAGAAAGAAATGATTAAATTTACTTCATTAGTATTTTTAATACAGAATTATCGTGAAATTTTTTTAATAGAGCGATGGTGATGAAAATGAAGTGAGGTGATGAATGGAATAAAGAACTGTAAAAGAAAAATGCTTGTCATTTTATAAATTACGGTAATTTTACAAATTAAAGTCATCCTTTAAAAGTCATCTTTTAAAAGTCACCCTTTAAGTCACCCTTTTAAAGTCTGCATTCCATTCGTGCTTCTCTGTTGCCTTAAGTAAACCTACTGGGTGTCCATAAAGTCGCGCATCATAGGAACATAAGCAATGTCTATTTATTTAGGCCCCTATGTCTCCATCAGGTCAAATATGTTTCGTTTACAAACATGTTTTGAGATTGGTGGGAATCATTTCCAACGAATAAATAAAACAAAATAAATAAATAAACGAAATAAATGTATTTTCCTATGATGCGTGACTTTATGGACACCCTGTAGACTTTGCTCTTCTCAGCGTCCGTAGCTCAGTATGTAACACTGTTTCCCTGTAAGCGAAGTGAAGGCACTGAGGGTTCGGGTTCGACCCCGATGCTGCTGCTAATAATAATACACGAGTTGTTTATATAGTGTATTTATATAGTGTATTTGATATAATTTTTATGGGACATACAATATATGAAAGTTATTTGCACTTGAAATATATTGTAATCTATAAAGATTTAAAAAGTAAGATTTGAAAATTTTCCTGTAGTAATTCACTCAAAAATATTTTACTGACTAAAATATGTAATCGAAAGGTGTATGTACAAATTGTACATTGTACTGTACAATGCTGCTTCCCCTTTATCAATTTAAAATATGAAATTCAGTAACAACGTCACCTTAACTGAATTCAAATCGATACGTACTTCTTTTTGAATTTTATATAGTTTTACAAGGCATCCTCCATACTTTAACTTGAAATTTTAACAATTATTATTACACTGTTCAACAAATTTGAATTTTTCCTTTTTTTCTCAAGTGAAATCTGGTGATTCCTATAGATTTTTGCACGCTGATTACGAAAATGACCACGAAATTTTGCTATCACGTCAGGATTTTGAGAAAATCAATTTTTTATATTCGAATATAATAGAATAGTCTATACACAAGGACAATATTGAAATGTTTTTTTTACTTTCTTAAAATGTTTTTCTTGATGATTTTCGCTTGTAAGTGACATCTGAGGCTTCCCTTATTAGCGTCCACTAGTAATCAGCTAGCATGTTTAGACTCCCTTGCCCTGGTATCGTTTTTCCATCGCAGAAATATCCTGATGAAACCGCACAAAATTTGATTTTGTTTTATGTAGAATTTAAATCTGAATCTATTTTCTTCTATGGTATTTCTTGTGCAAATTGATATTAACGGAGATATAAGCAATTTTTGGATCGATTAAAATCGATTGAAATAGTATGGTGGTAATTATTCGTTTTACCCCTGCGGGTCGATTTTCATATGAGAATAGGTTTTTCTGGTGTATTTTGGTGTTTTATTCAAATCTGACCTTCATTTCTTGTGCAAATGAATTATTGAATGCCCGGTTAGGTCAACTGTACGCCCTTGATGATTGGTTAGGTTGTCGTGATATTTTCGTTAGTTTTAATGAAAATATCACGACTAACCCAACTAACGAAAATATCACGACAACCTAACCAATCATCAAGGGCGTACAGTTGACCTAACCAGGTATTCAATTAACCTAACCGGACATTCAATAATTCATTGTGGGTTGTTGTATTATATGAAAAATGAAGTAAATGATGGGTTATAACCCACAAGATCCTTGTGATGCTTATGCTAAGTTATGTTTAATTAATTATATACCAAATTTAATTCATAAAATAAGTTAAAAGCCGGAATTCAAGTTGACAAAGCCACTTTCAGCCAAAGTGGCGTATGGCTGCACATGATAAAGTTATGATTAGAGTTAGGTTAGGTTAACACAAAGATAATTAATTAGTTCAGACAGAAAAGGGAATTTTTATTAGTTAATTCTGAAGTATTAATGAAAATGACCAATAAAAATTTAACATGACACTGAAAAATGAAACATACCTACTTTAATTATTACAATACACGATTAAACACAATAAAATAATTACACTTTGGGTGTTTGGGTTATTTAATGACAATACACTTAAACTATCTGACTAAAAAAAAGTCCATGAACTTCGATGAGAAAAATGGCACCAGCCGTCACACGCAAACTACTTTACTAGACTCAACGTCGTCAAGGAGTCAACGAACGCTGACGCATACGCACCACAATTTACACATCATACACTATAAAGCTCTGATGAGTTTAGTGTTAACTAGTGTTAACAAAGAACACAATACAAGACAAGACAAAAATATTTATTATGCATATTCCGGCCACATTAAAATTTTTAAAATATATATTGCGTGGAATAAAATAAACACAAATATTTAGATATTTAGCATCTCCTTCCGAGAATGCGCCCCGGGGCAGCTGCCCCTTCTGCCCACCCCCTCAGTCCTGCTCTGCATTGCTGACATTCAGTGGCGGTTCCTCATATGGGCAATATGGGCAGCCGCACAGGGCGGCATTTGTGGAGGGGCGGCATGAGCGCCTGCAAAAAAAATAAAAATAAAAATAAGAATAAATAAATAAAGAAATAAATAAAAATAAAAAATAAAATAAATAAATAATAAAAGATCAATAAATATATTTTTATTAATAAAAAACCATCTATTGCATTTTCCATAAACCTTCCCATAAAAGACCTAAACAATGCAAAATGCTTCCAGATTAATATTATTGGGAATAAAGGCCCATACTTTAACATATGTAATGTTATTTTTCTGGGTTTGGTTAAATAGTGAAATGTATATTATTTATTACAGAACGAATCTTCACACTAAGCCACTAAGGTCTGTCAAATAACCGCAAATGGATAAGAAGAGGTCAAAGCTATCAGGTGCTCAGTTTAGAAAAAAGAGGAAAGAAGAAGAGGAGAAACGAGCAAAAGATAAAGGTATAGAGCTATGTCATCTACTCTTCACTGCTATATTGCACTGCTATTTTGTGATATAGCTTTCTGAGTCATTTGAAGTGTACTATTATGTATATAATTAGCCATTAACCAAGGAGGTTGTATTATTCATTTGTTTCCTATTCTAAAAGTTTAATAAATTGTGCTTAATAACATGTTAAATTAATTGTACTAGCCTATTCATGCATTGGTCTGTTATGTTCTATTTTACTATTTGCAGGGGCACTTTTGAAATATTTTGGAACACCCTCTGCCACTAGCCAGGATGAGAAGTCTACTTCTGCCATTATTGAGGCTGAGGAGCCATCTACCTCCTCAGCCTCACATATGTCTCCACAAATGCAGTCTGATCCTGAGGATGAAGACCCATTTGCTTCTACTTCTCCCCGGCAGGACTCTTCAGGTGAGTTTGTGTGCACATATGTCTGTGAGTGTGTGCGTGTGTGTGTATGTGTATGTGTGTGCATCCCTGCAAAGCATTTTGCAAACAGTTATAAATTATAATGTTATTATCACTGGGTCTGGGTTCCTGGGTATGTGTGGTGTTTCACCACCATAATTCCATAACACCACCACCATAATTCCATAACACCACCACCATAACAAAGTGCTGTGAATAATGTGTTATCTAACTTAGGTGTGTATACTAATGAGTAATGCTCTTGTTCTTTCTATTAGAAAGGCCTGGAGCAGAATCGCCTCCTGAGGATGAGTCTCTGTCCACCGACCCTGCTAACTGGCCTTCAGTTCTGACTGAGAGAATTCGGACACAACTGGTTTCCAGGGGACCAAGTCAAGTACCATCTGACTTTGTATTCCCTAGAAACGACAGTAACGGAAGAAGTTTCCACCATCAATACTTCAGGAAGTCATTGGTTAGTGGGGAAAATATAACCAGAAGTTGGTTGGTCTATTCCTTAAAAAACAACAGCCTTTTCTGTTTCTGTTGTACATTATTTTCCAAGAGGAAAATAAATTTAACAAGTTTGGGACTCTCGGACTGGAAGCATGCAAGCTCATTGCTCACATCACATGACAACAGTTCAGAACACCTAAATTCTATGAAAATCTGGAAAGAACTGGCAGTGAGGATGAGAAAGGGGGAGACCATTGACAAGCAGGAGATGGCACTTCTGGAGGCTGAGAAGTTGAGATGGAGAGCGGTGCTGACACGTCTCACTGCTATTGTGCATTCTCTGGCAGTTAGGAATTTGGCACTAAGGGGACATACAGAAAAATTGTTCTCACCATCAAATGGCAATTTTCTGAAAGAAGTTGAACTGATGGCACAATTTGATCCTATAATGCAAGAGCACATTAACCGTGTCCAAAAAGGGACCTCCAGTCACACCAGCTACCTCGGCCACCACATACAAAACGAACTCATTGATTTGTCGAGCAGCAAGACCATTTCAGCAATGGTGAGCGACATCAAACAATCAAAGTTTTTTTCAATAATTCTAGATTGCACTCCAGATATCAGCCACACTGAACAGTTGTCAGTTGTGATTCGGGTTGTGTCACTGGAGGGGAAGCCCCATATAAAGGAACATTTCATGGGGTTTTTGGAGGCAGAGGAGTCCACTGGTCAACATTTGGCATCTCTGATTCTGAAGAGACTGGAGGAGCTAAAAGTTCCTTTCATGGACTGTAGAGGACAATCATACGACAACGGGGCCAACATGAGGGGAAAAAACAAGGGTGTTCAATCCAGGCTCCTAGAAATTAATCCCAGAGCTCTGTTTGTTCCATGTGGGGCTCATTCTCTGAATTTGCTTGTGGCCGATGCTGCTAAGGGATATATTGATGCCACAAGTTACTTTGGCATCTTGCAGAAGCTTTACAACTTGTTTTCAGCCTCCACACAACGATGGGCCATTTTGAAAAAACATGTGAACATCACATTGAAGATGTGGTCTGATACAAGGTGGGAAAGCAAGATCAAGAGTGTGGAGCCCCTGAGATATCAGGCAGCTGCAGTGAGAGATGCACTGATCGAGGTGAGGGACCACACCAAAGATTCTGTAATAAAGGTCGAGGCTCAATCTCTGTCAGAGGAGGTTGGGTCATACCGCTTCGCCATTTGTTCAGTGGTGTGGCATGACCTGTTGTGCCAAATTCAGCATGTGAGCAAGCAGATGCAGTCTCCTAGCATGCACGTTGATGTTGCAGTAAATCTCCTAAAAAAAACAGAGAGAGGTCTCCGCAATTACAGGGCAACAGGTTTTGTGGCTGCACAAATGGCAGCCACAGATATCTGTGAACAAATGAATGTGGAGGCTGTGTTAAAACAAAAACGGCAGAGGTCCACAAAGCGGCACTTCTCCTATGAAGCATCTGATGAGCCCTTGATTGATGCTTTGAAGAAGCTGGAGGTGACATTTTTCAATGCAGTGGTTGATGCTGCAACATCAGCCATTCAGGAAAGATTTTCCACGTTGGAAATTGTGGGAGAGAAGTTTGGAGTGCTGACACATTTCCAAAATCTCACATTTGAGGAGCTGACAGAACAATGTGTGAACCTTAGTACTACACTACACTTTAAGGGACAATCTGACTTGGATGGCAGAGAGCTTGCACAGGAGCTGAAGAACTTGCCTGACTTGTCATCAAAGACCATATCCTTGCTTGAACTGCTGACATTTATCCATGAAAGGGAGCTCTCTGAAATATATCCAAATTTGTGGACTGCTCTCAGAATTGGTCTTACTCTTCCAGTCACTGTTGCTGAAGCAGAGAGGAGCTTTTCAAAGCTGAAGCTCATCAAATCCTACCTGAGGTCAACTATGTCACAGGAACGCCTTACCGGTCTGGCCATCATCAGTATAAATCATACAATTGCTGAGCAGATTTCATATGATGATTTAATTCATGACTTTGCATCAAGGAAGGTAAGAAGAGTCAGGCTTTAGATGGCAGTTGTGCTGTGGTGCAATTTATTTTGTTTCTTGTTCAAAGTGTAGCATAATAATTACCCTCTCTTAAGTGTCTTATTCTATTTATGTGATAGAGCATTTGTACAATTTAGAAATTTGATTCTCTAGTTTATTTATGGCAGTTGTGCAATTTAATTTGTATTTTTCCTGTTCATAGTATCATAATTACATTCTCTTAAGTGAGTTATTCTATTTACGTGATGAAGGATTTGTAAAATTCAGAAATTTGAGTCTTTGTTTTGGTTCTGAAGTTCCAACGATTAGTCCAATAAAAAGTTATTTTGTGAAAGAGTTATGTCTGTCCTTTATTTTTGGGGGATTCGAATGTGTGTGTGTTGGCGAACAGGGGGGGGGGGCGCTGAAGGTGAGGTTCGCCCAGGGCGTCATGTAAGCTAGGACCGCCACTGCTGACATTTCCCAGGTTTGGCGGGAAACAAAACCAAGTGCGAATGCGAAAAATGAATTTTTAAACTCGTATTACATTCCAATGATTTGTAAGCTTGGAGAAGTTTATCAACCAATTGTGCATAGTTAGGCGATTGTTTGTTACCTAAGAAATTCTGTGTCACTGCTGTAAAGGTATTCCTTCCAAGTTGTTTTTTCAGATTCATTCAGGATTCATTCAGGAAACGCACCATCTTTCATTAACTCATTAATTCAGGGAATTCATAACAACACTAAACCACTCCACAGATACATCCAGGCTATACAAGACTATAAACAGCATTACCCACTCTAACAGCGGCATTCACACCTCACACGCGGCTATCTGTCGCAGCCAAAATAATATCCCAACATACACACAACAAGCTAACATTCTAGTTAATCACTACACAAAGAAAAGTCACTTAAACAGAGACAACAACCAGAAACACGCAGACAGACAAACAGCCAGACATAAGAAAACCTACAGACTCGACACGACCATTACACCCTTCAATACAGACCAGACCACCAAGATCATCAAAAACATTAAGAATTCGAAGGCTGCTGGACCAGACAACATATCTAACATACACCTTAAACACTTGTGCCCACAAGGAATACTAGCTCTCACAAATATCAGCACATATTCATACCAACACTGTATTATTTCTGACATATGGAAACAAGGTAAAATTATTACACTCCTCAAACCAAACAAAAATCCAACAGAACCAGCTTCCTATAGACCCATTACTTTACTATGCACACCTTCCAAAGTAACAGAAAGACTAATCTTACAAATCACCAACCCACACATACCACTATCGCCTACTCAACATGGGTTCAGACCTCACCACTCAACCACGACATTACTCACTAACCTCACGCAGCACATCATGGATGGCATCAACTCCAGACGACCAGCTCAACGTACACTATTAGCAACAATAGACATTAGTAAAGCATTTGATGCTATCCCACACTTCCCTCTCATAAACAAAATACTCAACACAAACCTGCACAATAACACCAAAAGGTGGCTGAGCAACTATCTTTCAGGAAGATACTCACATATCACATTTAATGGCAAGTCATCCAAAACCAAGCTTTTTCCGAACGGGGTCCCTCAAGGCTCTGTTCTCTCACCAACACTCTTCAACTTATACATGCATGACATTCCAACACCCATAGATAACAAGCTTACCTTATCATCATATGCAGATGACATCACTCTAACATCCACCCACAACAACATCGACACCGCTACAAATAACCTACAAACATACATAAACAGTATACAAGACTGGCTCACACACAATAGACTCAAAGTAGCGCCCACAAAATCAACCATCACCTTGCTTACAAGCAACACAAAAGAACACCAGGTAACTCCACAGCTTACACTAAACAACATCAACATTCCACACACTCATAGGACCAAAATACTTGGGGTCACATACAACATCATTATCTTTTGCAAACCACATTCAGGACATTAAAAACAAATGTACGTCAAGACTTAACACGCTTAGGGTACTAACAGGCACAAACTTTGGACACCAGCAGGAAACAACATCACTCATATACAACAATATATTCGCTCAGTTATGGACTATGCTAGCCCATGCTGGGCACCCATTATCTCAAACACACACATAAACACCTTACAGACAATACAAAACAACGCACTTCGTATCATTACAGGATGCACTCAAACAACACCAATAGAACACCTGCACACAGAAACAAAAATACTGAAAGTTAGGGAACATTTAGACATGAGGGGAACACAATTCATGGCAGCAGCGACAACTAACCCACAACACCCTTGCCACTACATGTACAATCATGCACCAACACCTCGCACCATTAAGGTAATACCAGAGAGACTTTATAGGGACTGCAAATGGCATAGAGGTACTCGTACCTTTTAACCAACCCCTGAGGGTCACAGCACAACGCGTACAGTATATATGGGAAGCCCAAACTTTATCTTGATCCTCGATTTTGCAGACGAAGTAGAGCTCCTAAATTTTTTTAATTAAGTGAGTAATGTTTCTTTTGTGATCTCGTATCACGTAATCACCGCACACATAACAGAAACTGTTGGGATTGTTCACACATTTACGCGACATTTCAAATTATCCTTTTTTCTTTCAAGGAGCTATTTTATGTAACACATGCACAATTAAATGATTAGGTAAATGGAAAAAACTATAAAATCAAACTTCACTGCACCATGAAGCAGCTTGTGGCAGACTGAATGACTCATAACTGCAAGTAGTCCTCTATGACAGATAACACAGAAGGAAAATTGACATGTTACGACAGGTTTGAACGTGTAAGGAACAGAAATTACATCATCCTACATTAGCTAAAACATTTTCTGCTGGGATACTCTCAGCTTTGGGGTAGCTGCACTTTTAATAATTTGCCCAATTTATCATCTATATGCAAATTTGGTCAAGAATTGCAACCCAAATTTCTCGAAAATCTGGCGTAATAGCAAAATTTCATTATCATTTTCGCAATCAGGGATGAAAAATGTAAAGGAAACAACCACTATCATCTGAAAAAAAAAAATGTTGTTGAACAGTGAATTATACACAGGCCTGCGAATGAGAAGTTTGTAAGAGTTGTTTTCTTATTAATAACTGAGTTTATGTAATTCAACTACGCTGATTTCGAATAAGGTGTGCATTTTTTCTATCACGTAAGGATTTTCTGCAAACTGGAAGGAAAAAACAACAACCTAAATAAATATTAGTTATTTCAATTTACATTAGGTACCTATTTCGCTTTGTTATACTAATTACAAATGCAAACAACTTTTATGTAATAATTCTGGAGTATCCCGTTTCAACATTCCGCAGTAATCAGCCATCATGCTGATGTCCCACCTTCCCTGATATCTCTTCTCCATTTCTTTGATTTCTTGGTGAAACCGTTCTCTTTGTTCTTCGCTGAGTGTTCCGAGATTCTTAGGGAAGTAATCCAAGTGTGAATGTAAGAAATGTAATTTTAAACTTATATTACAACCCAACTCTTTGAACTTATTTAGCATGTTGTTCACAATGTTTTGGTAATTTGGGTCCTTGTTGTTCCCCAAAAATTTGCTGATAGCATCCTCAAAAGCAATTCACTCTTCTTTTTCAAAATTGTTCATTGTTCTTTCAAAGTGTTGGTCCAAAGTCAGTTTTCTAATCTGGGAACCAACGAAAATTCCTTCTTTCAATTTTGATTCCGAAAGAGTTGGGAATTTACCACACAGATACTTAAAACAATCTCCATCTTCGTCGAAGGCCTTAACAAATTGCTTCATCAAGCCCAATTTTATGTGAAGCGGAGGTAAAAGACTTTCTTCGTGTCAACCAAACTTTCACGTTGAATGTTTTTAGCACCAAGTGTCAGGTTGACTCTGCGTGGCCATTCCTTTTTTATCCAGTGCTGAGTTCTTGCTCGGCTATCCCATTCACATAAAAACCATGGAAACTTCGTATAACCTGGTTGTTGACCTATCAACATACAAATCACTTTTAAGTCTCCACAAAGTAGCCAACCGTGTTCTTTGTATTTAACCTTAGCTAGAAGAAGCTCAAGATTTCGTACGTTTCCTTCAAGTGAACCGAATGAGCCACAGGAACGGATGCATACAAGTTACTGTTGTGAAGGAGGGGCCTTTTAGACTTCTTTTGGAGGAATCAATGAAAAGTCTCCACTTATTTGGGTCATAGACTGCAGCGCCTAGCTTAAGTATTAGTTCCAGTGAATTTTCTTGAGAAAATATTGGATGAATTCTTTTTCTCGATTTCTGTACCAGTAAAATGACGTCCCGGGAGAAAGCAAGTTCTTTGCACGAAGTCTGGATCCCAAAATCTCTGAAGAATCCTCGGGAGACACAAATCTCTTATCAAATCATTAAGTTCACTTTGTGTAAATAACTGGGGTTCACCAGATGTTTCGGTTTGAAAACATCAATATCATCGTTTCCATCGTCATCAGACACCAATCAGATGAAGTTATATCACAAGTATTTGGTTTAGTAGGTACAGGTATACCAGGTCCATGAGCAACAGGTATTATAGCAGACTGAAAGTTTGGATAAGAAATTTCCTTTTGATTTTTAGTATTGTAGCCTTGCACGTTACATGAACAAAAATAGCAGTTATTGCTGTGATTTCTAGGCTAACGCCAAACCATTGGAATCCCAAAAGGTAAAGAATCCTTTTTACCTTTATTCTACAGTCTAAGTTGTTCAACACAAACACTGCAAACTTTATGTGGAGCCCATGATTTGTCTTGATCCCCAAATTTCATTCAGAAGTATGCATAGTATGCTTTCTTGACGAAGTCTGTAATATCTCGCCTTTGTTTTTTCACAGTAAATTTTCCACAAATATAACGGAAAATGTTTGGGGCTATTTACACACCCTCTGGTTGCCATAGCGACAAATAAACAAATTTCAAAAGAGAAATATAGTCGCCGCGCACCTTTGAATAATAAAGAACTATAACCTCGCACGCACTAGACAGACTGACTCATCTCGTGGCTTGTCAATCACTTACATACTAGCGGTGCGTTTCTCGAATGTTCGAGAAGACGCTATGACGTCACTTCTGATCTGGAAGCATTTATAGGTAGTAGTTTTTAATCAAAATTTAATTGAGTCAATTTTAATGAAAATTACTTACAGATGTAATATGAAATATGACATTTTGTGAAAAATCTGTACGTGATGGCGAAAAATTAATATTATTTTCGAAATCAGCGTGCAAAAATTACTATATAAGCGATAAAATATTTCAGACAACAAAACCATCGCAGGCCAGTAGTATAGCCGCAAAAGGGGAGAGTGCAAGAATGTTGCAGGTTATTATGTAATGTTGCAAATGGGGGGGTGGGGGTTGTTGCAAAGGGGGTGGGGTTGCAAAAAAAAAGAAAAAAAAGAAAGAAAAAAAGAGTACTGGCCTTTGTTGCCAACCTAGGTTGCAAGGGTCATGCACCAACCTAGGTTGCAAGGGGCATGCAACTTGGAGGCCTCCCCCAAGCTATTCCCCCCAAAGGGCCAGAGAGAAAGGAGGAGAGAAAGGAGGAGAGGTGTTCACCTGGCAGGAGCCAAGTGCACATTAAGACTTCAGCCGAGTTGGCGTTGTTTTATAGGCTCCTAATCAGCCAGTTGGCGTAAATGGCTTGAGTTGTCAGATATCTCTTTTTAGCAGTATTATTGTAAACATTATTATTATATACGTCTAATCAGCCAAGGGGGGAGAGGTACACATGCAGGAGGTACACACACACACATACGCACACATGCAGGAGGTACACATGCAGTAGGTACACATGCAGGAGAGAGAGAGAGAGAGACCTGAAGGAGGGAGATACCTGAAGGAGAGAGAGAGAGGAGAGAGAGAGAGAGAGAGAGAGAGAGTAGTTGCCTTTGATAGCAAGGCATATTATTTTCGTTTTCCTAACCTAAGAGGCCACTAAGGGGTTTTACCAAAGGGCCTGAAAGAGAAGGACCAGAGGTCCTTCCTCGGCTGGGAGCCGAGGTGGAATGAGTCTTTCACCAACTTCGCGATCTTTTATAAGCCCCTTTTCTGGCTGAATTGCCAGATAGCGCAATGTGTTCAGTTGCTGAGTTGTCAGATCGCACCATGTATGCAGATGCAGAGTTGCCACATCAAGCCATGTAATCGGGTGCTGATGTGCCAGATTGCACCATCAGATAGCGCCATGTATTCCAGATAGCAATATTTATTAAATTGTACTTGTATATATAATAAACTAATGAACCATATAAAATACCACAATATATATTTATAGTTATTCAGTAACACATTATGTTTATATAGTTAATCAGTTGGAAGATTCACCCATATAAAATAACACATTATGTTTATATAGTTAATCAGTTGGAAGAATCAACCATATAAAATAACACAAGCGCCTCTTTCATGTTTCAGAAAGATTTACGCATTAATAGAATTAACAAAGTTACCCAATAAATAATTCGTTAGACAGAAACGAATTTTTATAAGGGATACCCAGCTTCATTAAACTTGAAGATGAACGAAACAAATAACATAGTTATCCATAATTCCGCCGAAAACAATTAATTTTATGGGTAACTATTTCGACATAAGTTTACTATAATTATATCAGTCTTTTAAATATCTTGTGATATATATATATATATATAAATACCACAATATATATTTATAGTTATTCAGTAACACATTATGTTTATATAGTTAATCAGTTGGAAGATTCACCCATATAAAATAACACATTATGTTTATATAGATAATCAGTTGGAAGAATCAACCATATAAAATAACACAAGCGCCTCTTTCATGTTTCAGAAAGATTTACGCATTAATAGAATTAACAAAGTTACCCAATAAAAATTCGTTAGACAGAAACGAATTTTTATAAGGGATACCCAGCTTCATTAAACTTGAAGATGAACGAAACAAATAACATAGTTATCCATAATTCAGCCGAAAACAATTAATTTTATGGGTAACTATTTCGACATAAGTTTACTATAATTATATCAGTCTTTTAAATATCTTGTGATATATATATATATATATAAAATACCACAATATATATTTATAGTTATTCAGTAACACATTATGTTTATATAGTTAATCAGTTGGAAGATTCACCCATATAAAATAACACATTATGTTTATATAGATAATCAGTTGGAAGAATCAACCATATAAATAACACAAGCGCCTCTTTCATGTTTCAGAAAGATTTACGCATTAATAGAATTAACAAAGTTACCCAATAAATAATTCGTTAGACAGAAACGAATTTTTATAAGGGATACCCAGCTTCATTAAACTTGAAGATGAACGAAACAAATAACATAGTTATCCATAATTCAGCCGAAAACAATTAATTTTATGGGTAACTATTTCGACATAAGTTTACTATAATTATATCAGTCTTTTAAATATCTTGTGATATATATATATATATATATATATATATATATATATATACAATGAAAATGTTTTATATTTATGCGTAACTTAGACCCACAGTTTAACCCATCTGTACACAATCATATAAAATACCACAATATATATATCACAAGATATTTAAAAGACTGATATAATTATAGTAAACTTATGTCGAAATAGTTACCCATAAAATTAATTGTTTTCGGCGGAATTATGGATAACTATGTTATTTGTTTCGTTCATCTTCCGAGTAAGTAATGACAAATACCATAGTTTTTTTTTTCATGATGCTAGCCTCATGAGGCGCCTCGGTGGTGTAGTGGTTAGCGTCGCGGACTACGAATCCATCGGCCCAGGGTTCGAGACCCGACGGCAGCCGGCGCGCAGCAAAACCCAGCTGTTCATCCTTCCACACAATAAAGAAAGTGGTTGGTAGATAAATGGGTACCCTAGGTGGCCTAGTGGTCAAGACGCTGGGCTGCTGATGGGCGTGGTTCGGAATCCACGTTAAACTGTAGGTCTAAGGTGGAGTGAAAAGCTTGACCTTCGTCAGAATGAACAATTCGGGCGGAAGCTAACCAAAGGTTAGCCCGACGCGGGCAACGGGTCACTCGCAAAGAGAATTTAATCATTGGTAAACTTCCTTCCAGACCACTCTTTCTATATATATATATATATATATATATATATATATATATATATATAGAAAGAGAGCGAGAGTTTTGTTCAATAAATAATAATCGAAAAAAACATCATAATGCACGATTTTCTATGTAGCAATACTAATTAACTCTTTCTCGCCTACGCCGGTACAAGAACATAATACGTGCACTCGCTCGTAAATTAGACCTCCAGTTTAACATGGATTCAGAAATACATCTCGTCGATGGGGTTCGTTGCTTACTCTACCACATGGACTTTTATATGTAAGAGACCTAACCTAACCTACGAAATACATCT
This sequence comes from Bathynomus jamesi, assembly GCA_023014485.1. NCBI lineage: Eukaryota > Metazoa > Arthropoda > Malacostraca > Isopoda > Cirolanidae > Bathynomus > Bathynomus jamesi. Next base: position 207,630 of record JAJOZX010007127.1, on the reverse strand, counting down.
CGTCAGGGCCGATCCTAGAGCCATATATAGCAATGGAATGAGCGCGATGTGTCGTTAAATACGTGATTTAAAATAACAGGACCATTTGACCCGAGGCAGTAGTATACCCGAAAAACATCGTAATGCACGATTTTTTCTATGTAGCAATAATAATTAACTCTTTCAAATACGTGATTTAAAATAACAGGACCATTTGACCCGAGGCAGTAGTATACCCGAAAAACATCGTAATGCACGATTTTTTCTATGTAGCAATAATGATTAACTCTTTCAAATACGTGATTTAAAATAACAGGATCATTTAACCCGAGGCAGTAGTATGCCCGAAAAACATCGTATAACCTAACTATAATTTACAACTATAGTTTACCTTGACTTTCATATGCTTCTATCCTGTTTTATTAATAAAGATTTTTAACTTTTAATAACGTATGAATAAAGATTTTTAACATTTAATTTTATTTTAGTATTTATTTGCCACGCCGCCTTAGACCACAGCTTAACGTTGAAACCGAATGTTCTTTTTAAAATATAATTAGGATATAATTTCTTTATTATAAAATAAGTTAACAATTATGTTAACAAACAATACTAATAATTTGTAAGTAAAAAATATAATATAAGGGACTACCATAGAAATGTAAGTGCCTATAATTCGATTTTATATATATGTTACTCGTCCGGTCTCGTTATAGCGGATTGGTACACGTCATAGCTCCACCCAGCTACATCGGCAGCCAATCACTACGAACATCTGGTCTTTTGGGCGGAGCTTGGCGATTGTGCATATAAAAGGGGATATTTTCAGTTGGAGTAACAGTAGCTATTTTCGCAGTGAATAATCATTCCTCACCATGGACCTGTACGTCTCCCCAGACTTGTATGAAGAGAGTGATACTGCAGCATTAACCGCAATTAGCCTTTTTAATGCGGTTGACCGTGATGATTATTTACAACGCAAACCGTAGAAGATATTGCAGTGACGCTCCTTACAATCCGACGCAAGGGACTACCATAGAAATGTAAGTGTCTATAATTAGAATTTTATATATGGAGGTTGTAGTATTCGTCAAATAGATACTCGCCAAAAATGTCAATCAATGTTATTTTGTTACCCCATTATGCTAAAATCGAAATTGGTAATCGAACCAAAGATATCTTCACATAATGGGGATCTGTCTGTATACTCTGTATATGTTTTAAAAGCATTATTCCTTTAAGGTCCGATGAGGATTTGACACGTGTTATACAATCTTTTGAAGAATCTCGGAATACGGGATATACTGAACAGTCAGCAATGTCACACATCCTCCACCATGGACCTGTACGTCTCCCCGGAATTGTATGAAGAACGTGATACTGCAGCATTAACCGCAATTAGTCTTTTCAATGCGATTGACGTGGCGAATTATTTTCAACGCAAACCGTAGAAGATATTTGCAGTGACGCTCCTTACAATCCGACGCAAGGGACTACCATAGAAATGTAAGTGTCTATAATTAGAATTTTATATATATATGGAGAGTTGTAGTATCTCGTCAAATAGATACTCGCCAAAAATGTCAATCAATGTTATTTGGTTATCCCCATTATGCTAAAATCGAAATTTTTATGGCATTCATCCTCGAACCAAAGATATCTTCACATAATGGGGATCTGTCTGTATACTCTGTATATGTTTTAAAAGCATTATTCCTTTAAGGTCCGATGAGGATTTGACACGAGTTATACAATCTTTTGAAGAATCTCGGAATAGGGAGGGTATACTGATCAGTCAACAATGTCACACCGAAATAATGTAAGTGTTTTTCGATCTTTTTGGGATAAGAAGACACAATATATTTTCATAAATTTATTAAATGAAAGAAATCAGTACAATAAACGAATATATCGTTACAAATATACGAACAAAAACATTATAATATACAACGAGTACGTACAATTGGAAAACGGTTTTTTATCTGTCTGCATACCATTTCATCGTTTCGGCGAGTGTGACACGGGTCAAATAAATTTAAAAAATTTATAAATTCTTTATCATTTGACATATGCATGAGAAATGAGACGCAGTACATTCCGCAAACATTAGTAAAATATCCTTGCATGCGAAATGGGTCCACACAACTTCGGGAATATGTAACTGAGCGAGAAATTTTACAATAATAGGGTCACTCCAGGGTTGAGTACCGAGTGAATCAAAATAGTACAGGCGCTGTCTATTTTTAAAATAGACAGCGATCCAGTGAATCCCTTCATTACCGATGATGTCTGTGTTCGACTACCGCATTCTCGCGTACTTGGCAAACTCAATGTTTCATTCTTCGCAAACACGCCGATAAATTTGGAACGTGTGACTCGCTCCATTACTTTCTGAAGTGTATTAGCATCCATTTTAAAAGTCAGTGATAACGCTTCTAAATCTATCTACTTCTATTAGGGCTTGCGATTCGAGATATACTAGTACACTAATAGGAGCGTCTATAGGCTTGGCGAATTCCAGCCGCACTGAGATGTTTCCGCTCTGCTGTGGTGTTAAATGGGTATTTACGCTAGCAGATAAGTCAGGTGTAATGTCAAACGGATAAAGGTTAAATTGATCAATGAATTCTTCCTGCGTTACCCCATTACCAAGCTCATCACAATCACCTGCAATATGGGTCAGATTACTATAGGCTCTGGCACAAAGAGGTAACACAGCGTCTGATGAATAGTCCGTACCCATTGTTCCACCCAAAGCAGTGCCATTAACGTATAGAGTTATATTTTTAAGTCCGAAATTCTCGAATTTAAAGGCACTCTTTTTATATTTTCCATTCACCGAAGCGTGGTCCTGCATGCCGATTAATATCCTTTTAGGAAGATTTCCCAGGGCAATGTTTTCTATCTGCTTCGATGCCAACCCTGCAGGAACCGTATATAGTTTGATCTGCACTCTGTTAATAGGATATTTCACTGTAGCGTTTAGTAAATTTTTCTCAATTTCTAGTTGTTTTGGTGAACTTAATTTCACTCGCCGTACGCGGAGGTATGTGTCCATAATGTGAACCACAACGGACTTTGCACCCTCTTCTTGATTCACATCCAGATTTAAGCAGATCTCAGGACTCGTGCGGGTGAGCTTTATTTTCATATCCACCCCGTTCACAAGCAACTTCTCCTGGAAAGTGAAATCTGTGTGCAACCGTCCAAAACACTCGTATATTTTCTTTTTAGAATTTTTAAATTTGTCCTTTATACTATTTTCATCTTTAGTTTGATAATATCCCTCCGCACTTAAAAAGGTAGCCTTCGCTTCTTTGGAAAAGTTGAGGACATTTTCCAAATAGGCTCGTAGATGATAGTACCCCGTGCCTGCCGATATGTTGGTCTGATTTAAATATACGTCACACTGGTTGAATATGGCGTGCAGAAAGTTTGTTTCAGGGTATACAGCATATTTGTCATCGCAGACCGTTCCATCAGAATGGGCTATACGTAGCTTAGCGTACATGTGCACACAGCTTGGATCAAAAAAGTAAGGACCTGAGCTGGGTATCACGAATTCTATAGGTGCACTCGGGGAACTAATTGTGTTTAAAGGGTTAATTGTAATAAAGTCACTGTGCTCAATAGAAACTTGGGTTGGCGGGAGCTCAAAAAAGGACAGCTCGATTTACAGCATTGTGAACTACATGGGTGGATGAAGCGTGCCATGGCGAAATAGTGATCCTCTCTCGACAAGTGGTAAACAAACTATGATTCATGAGATCAATATCCTTAGCTTATATCAGTCAAAAAAGTGGTCAACCATAGGTTTCATTCGCTTACAGCATTTCTTTTTTGATAGCCTTTTACGTTTAATACCACGTGACCCCTTCTTCTTCCGGGGAGCCCTCTTCTTCTTCCCGCCACCACGCATTTTTCTCTTTGCATCTTTGATGATTTCGTTCCGTGTACGCTTTAAATGTTTTTTTTAGAGCTTCTTTAGGTTTAGCCCCGGCCAATATGTCTTCTGCAGTGTTAAGGCCTGATTGTAGCGCTTTCCTTCCAAGGTATCTGGCACCCCTCTTCAGCAAAGGAACAGCCGTACGTAGTATGGATGAAAAAATGGATCCAAGTCCACTACCGCGCTGGTATCGCATCCCTCGATAGACGGATGAAAGGCTTTCTATCCATTATAACTCAGTGCGTCGAAAGTGTAGCTTCACTGTTAAGCTCCCGTTACCGAATGGGAAGTTTTCACCTCAATCGTTCTTATATATATTGTGATATTGGTTATTAAATTAGTTGCGACATTCACATAATGGGGTCTGTCATATGTAATACTCAAACTCCTTCCTCTATGGTTGGGGATGTGAGCAATGCGCAGCAGGCGTGCCTGGGTATCCCCAACAAACTGGTGCTCCACTATATTACTGTAAATATAGCACATGTCTGGGGACCTTTCAGCCAATTTCTCCATCTTCAATTGATACATTAATCTGGACAAGTTATACTGTGTCTCGTGAAATGTGTCTCTTTGGAAGGCTGCGCTATATCGGCCGTTGGTTAGAATTTTGAACTTTCTATGTTCTTTAAGACGTCTGTTAGTCTTTGATTTTAGGATTAGTGTATGTGCAGGGTTGTTTACGATTTCATATACTAAATCATTCGTAAGGTTTGAGTTTCTTAAACTTACGTTTAAGCCTCTCACAACATCCTCGGCCGAACCATATTGACCCGGCCCTAGTCTTACTTCTGTACTGTAATACCGTGCAATCTTAGTCCGAGCGATGCGCATAGTTTCATCCATAGCTACCCCAGCTTTTTCACACTCGTCAATGTCTCTAAGAATCGTAAAAACGGTTTCTTTATGTTCAATATTTAAAAAGACGGTGTCCAGCTGAATTTCGCATATCCCCACCTCATACGAATCACGACCCAATTCAATGTGCCCATGGAGTTCTGTTACAAAGTTGGCTAGCGTGTTGTTAGGGTGTACAGACAGGGACGAGGAGGACGGGAGTGTGACGTAGAAATGTTAGGAGCCATGTTGCATACTATTTAAGCTTCATTATTGCATCAGCTTTTATATAGGTGTTGAAGCTTTCTGGGTACCCTAGCCATTTCACCAGGTACATTTTTCTCCTTCCTGAACCTTTGCTTCCTAAAATTTTCTCAATTTTAAACACATTTTTTTCTAAATTAAACGCAACTTTCTGCAATTCCTCGCGGTAAAAGCCTCCTGAGATTCTTCCCCATTCAAATCTTCAATGTAATACATCATTATCTCACCTTTAGGTCTCACAGCCCTAACTTTAAAAATCTCGCGTGTCCATCCTTGCTCAAAACCCTTTGCGAATTTATTCCCCGAACGCGACAGCCTTACATAATCATTGATTTTGAAGCGCGCAGAGTGTGGTGGTGGTGGTGGTGATCCATCTCTTCTCGGGAGCGTACCTCTTTCTAAAACTTCGTTAGGTGTTGCCCCAATCGTGCGATGGTGTGAGCGGTTGTAGATGATGCCATGATTCCAGAATGTCTAGAAATCTGTGTGTGTTTTATGTGTAAAATAACGGTGCATGCGTTCCTTTATGGTGCGCTGAACTCTTTCAGCTAAAGAAGCCTTATGTATAGATTGGTTGTGTAATAGCTGATATTAAACTCTGTCAACATATTCTGAAAAGCACGGCCTATAAACTCCTTCCCCATATCCGTAAAAAATAGCCAGGAACCCTTTTTCTTTTAACATTAGCGTTTTGGTGGCTTTAGCAACTGTTTCAGGTGATTTATTTTTCAGAGGAACTAGCCACAGATATCTAGAGAATACGTCTATTATGAATAGAATGTATCGGTAACCATCGTTATACACAGAATATCTTTGCATGTCTGTTAAATCTGCTTGCCAAATAGAATCAATCGAGGAAGCCGTTGTCTTGGCTGTTTTAAACCTTTTTCTCACAGGCTTATGAAGCGTATAAGCGTCCTGCTCCCTCAAAAATCTTTCAACATCTTTTTTCCTACTCCGTAAACACTGTACAGTCTATCTACGCCGCCGTAAGAGGATGGGGTAGAAATGTCATAATAGCGTTTAGTTAATACGTTAGCCATTTGCGTATTTTAGAGGCACGTGGGTAGGGTTGGTTTAACCTCTTCTTGCTCCTCTTCAAAGGTGTTACCGCCGGGGGTGACGACGCCTTCAATTGTGTCACAGGCGTTGCATGTTCCAAGTCTTTTAACCTGTTCAGATTTCCTATCAACGTTTTAGGGACATTTATTTGTTGTAGTCTTGCTTTAATATGCTTCCATCCTGATGGTGATGGCCTATCCCACTTTCTCACCAGATCATGGACAATGTCTACGATATTCGATCCCTGTACCTTTGATCCTTCCACAATGATCTCCCCTGTATCGGTCCATTGTATGGCGGGATCCTCATTCAATAGATTATAAAGACTTAAGCCTTTACTCCTCAATGTAAGTGGGAGGTATTTTTTAATACATGTTCGATATGTTGTGTGGCTAATCTTTTTGGTTGGTCAGCTGTGTCGTCGGGCACAGATCCTATGTCGCCATCGTCCCCCGTGCTGTGCCTAATAACCACAGGAATCTCTGTAGGGCTCTTATAATTTTCGTACTCGTGAAGAAATTTCTGCAGAGCTTCTTGGTATAAGATTCTTTTCTCATCAGGTGTTTTTTCACTGTTTAATAGGGCTAACAATTCGCTTTCCATTCTTTTAAGTCTGCTTTTACGGGGATCTAGATACGTGTCTGGATTCCTTTGCAGTGAGGCGTACACCTCGTGGGGAATCACTACCACTTTCTTCATTATATTAATCTAGTCAGTAAAGGACCCAAAACTGAAAATAAGATGGGAGAAATGACCCTCCTGTTTGTACAATAATTCGTTTTTCTTCGCTACAGTTTGGCTTTTACGAGCGAGTGCACGTATTATGTTCTTGTAGCGGCGTAGGCGAGCCTTCTGATGGGTTTTCATTGATACATTGCAATTTATAACGTTAAGACAGATTTCACAGATGCATTTAAAAAGTCGGCATCGATATTTTTAATAAACATCTGCTGCATTGCCCGGGCAGTCGATGATAGATTTTTAATTCACGGTATTTCTTTAGTCTCTTTGTCATTCTGGAATATACACCGTTTCAGGCTCGTTTGGAAATATATTCGTTCGCAGAAGCACTCTAAACGTGTTTCGCGGATGAAGGTCGCAAAGCAAATATCCGTAACGCGTGCTTGTAGCTTCTTTATAAACTTCCAAAAACTCCTTACGCTGATTCGGGAACATTTGATTGGCTAATACCCCAATTTGTGATACATCTCTACGTTGCGCGAATAAGACTAGATATTGCGTATTTAACGACACATCGCGCATGTATCTATTTTTGAAAAATAGATTCTGATTGATGAAGAACACGCTTATGTTAAGATGGTGGGAGAATACTGTAAATGTCTCGGCAAACGTTTTATCCATCTCCAACATGAGATCGTCAATTACAATGATTGTATGTTCATTTCCCTTTAACGAATTAACGTCATATACGCCTTTGTGGAACAAAATATCATCTTGGTACTCGTTGAACACTGATTGATACGTCGAATAGCACCATATAACTTTATGCACAAATTTCGAGAACATCTCCCCCTTTTCTTTAATGATTTTAAGCATAAACACAGTTTTACCACATCCTGTAGGTCCAGATATAATACATGTGGATGGGCTCGTGAATCTGAATTTTTCTACAGAGTCCATTTCTAACACGTCACACTCCTAAGTGAGTCATTTACAAAATATTACAAATTTTGAGTGCTGATCCTTATATTTCTTCTCCCACAGAACCGTGAATGACGATGAGGTAGAGCAGCCCATCATTACGGATGACCTCGACGACAGTGTAGTTGTGATCTCCTCCCCTGAACCCTCACCAGCGATACCGGTAACACGTCCAAAGCGGAGGTATGAGATACCCACGTCAGGTATAAAGCGACCGAAATACGCGTCTGTTGCAGCGGTAATAGATCCCCAACCCTCAACCTCTTACGCAACAACACCCCAGCAGCACCTAATATATCCCCTTATTCATCCGCCGCCCCCCGTTCTGTTAAGTCTACAATAATAGAGCCCCAACCATCAACCTCCTACGCAACAGGGCCCCCATCAGCAGCACCTTCCGCTAATATATCCACTAATTCATCCGCCGCCCCCCGTTCTGTTGAGGATGGTATAACGCTGGAATTGGTGCGATCCGCAGCCCCCACCCCAGCCTTGACTAGAAATCGGTATAGAGTCAGGGTCGACCCTAGAGTCATGTATAGCAGTGGAATTGAGCGCGGACTACGCCGGGTTGTAGAGCATATTATAGAGTTTGCTCTTCAGAATCGTGACGAGCGTGAAGTCAGGACGAGTCTGTCCTTTGGATTCGGGTCAGATGACGGTGATGTAGACGATTATTGGGTGATAGTGCCATTTAGACGTTTGGCGGCTGAAGATGTAGAATATATATTAGGGCGTATAATGCAAGCCGCCCAAAGTAGTATAGCCTTCAATATGGACAACTTCACGGTAAATATTGACCATGTATACCGTGTTGCGGGTCATAGTGCCATACCGTATACTCTTAACTTCAATTCTCAAGCTATTTATAGACGGCATATAAACGTCGATCGTGGTTGCGGCTTTATAGCAGTACTCTTAGCACGTATGTTTACTGTACAAAATACACGAACTCAAAAAATTTGGTTGCCTACAGTCGTGGAGCGTGCCCGTAAACTAGCTGTAGACTGTGAACTTGAATTTGACTGTAATATGGGTCCTGAAGAGCTGAGAAGGGTAGAACAGGAAATGAATGTCCGCATAGTTGTGTTTGGGTTGGATGATCGTCGTAGGACTGTGTATGTTTTTAAAAGCTGTGTGAGAGATCGTACAAGGCCCCTACTTATTTTAGGATTGTCAGGGACAACGTATCTCCCCATCCGTAATATAAGGTGGCTTTACGCGAGTTATGACAAAAGTCGAAAATATGGGAGACATCATGATTTGTGTAAGGGGTGCCTCGAGTTTGCGGATGATATAGTGAGACATTGTAAAGAATGTCACATGGTATGTGAGCAGTGTAAAAGCACCAAATGTGAAAGCCGTGTAGTTGAAGCTGAGAAGAGAGACTGTGATGTGTGTAGACGCACATTTTTCAATAATAGCTGTTTTGATTTCCATAAATCAATTGGCACGTGCAGGAAAATGAGAATCTGTGAATGTGGTATGTTTCACACAATGGATAATTGGGGAAAATTTAAGCACAAGTGTGACGTAATTCACTGTCCTACATGCCAGGAGGAATATAAGGCGGATGGAGTAAAGCATGTATGTTATATGAAAGATGCTAAGCCTAAAAATAACCCTTGTATAACTGTATACTACGATATAGAAACATATACGAACGCTGAAACCAAAGAGGTAATTCCACATTTACTTGTGAGCCAGACTATCTGTGATGAGTGTATGGATATCGAATGTGACGAGTGCCCCAAATGTGGTAAACGGACAAACGTTTTTAAAACGAATGTCAGCGATAGTCCTGTGAAACTATTTGTGTCCTATATTGTCAAGTTAGCCGACAAGTTCAAAAAAATGACTGTGTATATTCTCGCCCATAACGGGGCAAAGTTTGACACGCAGTTCCTTTATAAGGAGTTGCTTGAACACGAATCCTCTGAGATATTTACAGGTGATCCATTGAAAAGAGGCAACAAATTAATACAGATGCAGATAAGAGGCAATGTACAATTTAAAGATACTTTATTATTCACACCTTGTAAATTAGCAAAGCTACCCAAGGTGATGGGAGTAGCAGCTGAAGTTTCCAAAGGATACTTCCCATACACTTTCCTCACCAGCGAGACTTTAAACTACGTAGGCCCACCACCCCCCAAACATTATTTTGACTGTATGGATGAACGTGAAGACTTTGATCGATACTACGACAGTTTTAATGAAAGTAACCCTTATAATATAGCTGATGAATGTGAGCGTTATTGCGTGAATGATGTGCGCGTGCTTAGAGTATGTTTCCAGGCCTTTAGAAGGATGTACATAGCCCGTTTCAAATGCGATCCACTGCAAGTCGCAACCACCATCGCATCATTATGTTTTACGGTGTTCAAGAATAACTTCATGCCGAAAGACACCTTAGCCATTATTCACCGAAACAATCCCCGCAGTTACGGGCACAAGGCTATTTACTGGCTCATACACCTACAGCAACAGACAGGTGTATACATAAAGCACGCCCGCAACACGGGTGAAGTACCCATTAAGATTAATGGACGTGTTTTTTGGGTTGATGGGTTAAGTGAAAACCGTGTCACTGGTGTGAAGACTGTGTACTCCTTTAACGGTTGCTGGTGGCATGGATGCCCCCGTCCTGAGTGCGGAGTCACCGGAGATATCCACGGTAGGTCTCCTGCCGACTGTCTTGCATCGACCCGCACCCGCGATCAACTTATAGGATCACAGTTCACTCACAAAGTCTTGTGGGAGCATGAATATGATGCACGGATGGAGACAGACGAGGTGTACCGTGAGGAAATAAAAGCGATCAAGCGTTCAATGGTGCTGGATCCTCTCAAATGTGGTGATAGCTTGTTTGGAGGACGTACAAATCCTTTCAGACTATACTTCCCACCTACGGAGGGCGTGAAGCTCCATTACTACGATTTCTGTTCTTTATACCCATACGTGATGAAGAGCATCCGTACCCCGTGGGCGCTCCTGAGAAACTGGTGGGGACCTAGCCTACCATCCATCAATGAATTTTCAAAAAATTTGAATGATCGTTACTTTGGGATCTCTTTCGTAGACGTACTCCCCCCACGCAATTTATGGATGCCGATCTTACCTGTCGTTATCGACGACAAGCTCATGTTTCCCCTGTGCGTGAAGTGCGCGGAAGAGGATAACGGCGAATGTAACCATATACCCCACCAGCGTAAGATCAGAGGCGTATATACAAGTCCTGAGTTGGCCCTAGCCGTGCGCCATGGTTATAGAATACTGAAGATACATGAGGTGTGGAGGTTTCAGAAGCTACCCAACCTTTTCACACCATATATAAACACCTTTTTGAAGGATAAGGTTGAGGCATCAGGGTATCCGCGAGGAGTTGATACCGAAGATGAAAAGTCTGCCTATATTCAACGTTACCGCGACCGCGAAGGTATACAACTTGATCGTGTCCAAATTGTAAAGAATCCTGGCAAGCGCTTTAGTGCAAAGTTGTGTCTAAACAGTCTATGGGGAAAATTTGCGCAGAATACCGGCAGAGGGAGCATTCATTTGGCACAAAGTTATAGCGATGTCTGGGATTATGCCAATGCCCCCGATAAAGAGGTCATGGAGATCGTAAATGTAGGTAATACTTACGTAATAAAGTACAACAACACTGAATTTGCCACAGATACCTCAAGGGTTACAAACATACCTGTGGCCAGCTTCACAACAGCCTACGCCCGTATAAAACTTTGGGGTCTATTGCATTCTCTTGGGCGGAGAGTATTGTATGCCGATACAGATAGCGTGATATTCACAGAGAGGGAGGGTGAATACATGCCCACTATTGGGGAGTTCCTCGGCGAGCTCACTGATGAGATCAAGGATGAGTATGGGGACAACGCATACGCCGACTCTTTTGCCTCAACAGGACCTAAGACTTATGGGGTACGGGTCAGGGTGGGGGAGGAAATGAAATATATCGTGAAGGCAAAGGGTATTACGCTCAACCATGCGAATCGGGAGGTTGTTAACTTTGAGTCGTTGAAGGATCTAGTATGTTTGGATGAACAACCTCCCCAACTAATTGTAGGCACCCACAATTTTCGGGCGCAGAAGCTGGGGGGCGTGAAGGAACTTAGGGGTACGATGGTGTGCCGTAACACCTATAGGAAACGTTACCAGATACCTGGTACCTATGATACCGTACCCTTTGGATACCAATGATGCTTCTAACTCACACGTCTTGTATATAATCGTATCTATTTGTAAATATATATATATATATATATATATATATATATATATATATATATATATAACTTGAATATCTCGTTTATAAATCGTATTTGTAAATATATATAACTTGAATATCTCGTTTATTAAATCGTATTTGTAAATATATATAACTTGAATATCTCGTTTGTTAAATAAATCATGTTTCAAATAGCGTTTCACTTTCTCCTTTGTGTGTGTGTGTGTGTGTGTGTGTGTGTGTGTGTGTGTGCAGGTGAAAGTTCTAAGCTCCGCCCACTGTAAGACCGTGAGTCATGCTACTATCTGGGAGTCCCTGCGTGGTCAGTCGACCGCAGTAAGCCCGAGAGATCAGACGTGTACAGTCGACCGCAGAAGCCGACGAGATCAGACGTGTATTCAAATGGCTACCTTTAATATTGCTTGTACAACGTTTACGAAATGGTGTATTCAGTAAAGTGCCAGGATGTGGTGGATACCGAAAAACTTCCTATTCATCCCTCCTATGCCTCTTTTAAAAACACATTGGATTGTGCGAAGTTCCAAGATGTACAAATACTCTACGGATGTTCTGGTGAGACCGTTGAAGGCTTTCGTTGCACAGACGATGTGCTGAAGTATACTGCAGAGCTAAACTTTATAAAGTCTCACATACACCGTGAAGTAAAAGAAACAACGCGTGCAGAAGAGAAGCAGCAGGTATGGATAATGAGTCTTGCTGATGGGTGGTGTGACAAGCGGTATTACGTCATGCTACACCATGTCGATTACTCATACCCTACGACTGGAAATGTGAATCTCGTGATCATGGACAATCTTAAGTATTTTTATCACTATATTAACGTATATCATGATGAGGTTCGTAGTGAGGTTGTGGCTAGTGCCCTGCGTGAATTTTTAACAGAGTTTAGAGACGAGTATCGTTTGATGGGCAGAAAGGAAAAATATGAACATATGTTCCTCTCAAATAGTGCGCCGGAGTGTGGAGATATTTAGTAAAACATAAAATGTTCCTAGTTCTTATCCAAAATGTCTGGTGCGTAGGCTGGTAGTGATATTCTTGTACCAGTACAACAATTCGACTCGCGGAACAAGCCCATTCACGTATCATCGAGTCAGCCGCCCATCGAACCATTCCTGCCTACTTGCGTACCTCACACGGCTCATAGTTATCTCAGAGCTTGAGCCGAGTGGACGTGCGCTCCTCGAATACGATGGAACTTCTTTTGAGCAGCATTCTCAACGCCTCGTACGATGTGTCGGTGACGAAATCGTTGCGCGTGTTCAGGCGTAATTCCGGTACCATTAGCTATGTACTGGAAACGGAATGTAGACCGACAAACAAACGGGTTTATTTAAGTATCGAGGAGATGAATAGAATCTTTGTGATAGTTGAGAAGTGGAGTGAAGATCGTTATAAAATACCTGCTAACGTAGGTACAAGAAGAGAGCAGATTAGTGACGCACCCTGATACGCCGTTGTATGTACGTTGTGTATAAATAACGATCGGCCGTGCATTGATATACGGTTGATGTGGAAGAATGCTTCTGATAATAACGCTCTTATTCCTACGCGAAACCATTTCATCCTCGACAGAATGTTTGAAATCGTCGGATTCCGTAAACTGAAACCTATATTAGACGCGCGTGTTACGGATATGTTTTATTTTGATACAGTACTTGAATACGCATACACCGCTCTGCTCGATGGGTTTACCGAGTGTAGGGCTGGTGAGAATGGTCTAGTGCTGAATGTTTATTTAAAAAGTTTAGACTTTTGAAATACCATGAACATGAACTTTGGTACAAAGCAATTGATCGGTACAAGGCTGAGCTCACCTACACCGTTCACCCTGAAGAACTATTTCTTTATATAACGCGCAGTTGTCGTAACGATTTAGAAGATTATTTCAATTGCCGCTATGTTGAGTGAGTTCACGATTGAAAAGCTCGAGTCGGTAGAAATAAACCCTCGATTGGAAAAGCGTTCTTATAAACTTGTGTTTAATAATGTAGCTAACGATGAACTCTTTGTGCGTGCTTTTGATTGTATTCTAGACGTATTTAAAGATGACTTACCAACCGGTTGTAAAGTGGAACAAAAATAGTACTGAACGATATGAAAGCCCTTCATATCGAATACAGGTTTCCCTATACTTTAAGCGGTGAAATATTATTAAGCCGCATATACTGCGAAATGCAGAGCAATAATGATGTAATTGTAAACTCGATTAAGACCGAGTTTAGTATTTTGAAAAAAAAGTGAATTGTATTTATATTTTGCTTGACATTTCTCCTGTACTGATTATACGCATATTTCTATTGAAATGTATATTTATTTCTATTTGAAAAGTATATTTATTTTATAAATATATCTCCATAATTGTGTGTGTGTGTGTGTGTGTGTGTGTGTGTGTATATTTCTCCTGTACTGTTATGTACATATTTTATTGAAGTGTATATTTATTTGAATGTATATTTATTTTATTATATCCATAATTGTGTGTATATATTTCCTGTACTGTTATATGCATATTCCTCAAATGTATATTTATTTTCTATATTTATAATAAAAAGAATGATGCAATGTTGTTTACTTAATTGTTATGCCTTCTACTACCGGTATTCGAAATATAATAATGTATACAGCGGTATTGCGGTATCTGGCAACATTTAAGCCTTCTAAGCCAACTGGCTGATTAGGCGTATATAATAATGTATACAATAATACTGCTAAAAAGTGGTATCTGGCAACTCAAGCCATTTACAGCCAACTGGCTGATTAGGCCTCTATAATAATGTATACAATAATACTGCTAAAAAGAGGTATCTGACAACTCAAGCCATTTACAGCCAACTGGCTGATTAGGAGTCTATAATAATGTATACAATGGTATCGCGGTATCTGGCAACTCAAGCCATTTACGCCAACTGGCTGATTAGGAGCCTATAAAACAACGCCAACTCGGCTGAAATCTTAATGTGCACTTGGCTCCTGCCAGGTGAACACCTCTCCTTCTCCTTTCTCTCCTTTCTCTTGGGGGATAACGCCGCCTCCAAGTTTTCCCCCACCCCCCTTTGCAACACCCCACCCCCTTGCAACAATCCCCACCCCCTTTGCAACATTGCATAATAACCTGCAACATTCTTGCACTCTCCCCTTTTGCGGCTATACTACTCAGGCCTATGAATTATTACCAAAATACACGATTCAGTTCATTAAAATGTTACTAATATATAAGTAATACCAGTTCGTATTCTGATCAGCTGCTTTGGTTTATCGCACATATATATATATATATATATAAAGTAAAAAACGGCACAATGAAAGGGCACAAGGCCAGCAAAAAGTTTATTTAATTTAGGACACCCAGTCAATCAGTTGTGCTTCGAGTAATTTGAAACACAAAAATGTTGTGTATACTCCCGATTGTGGTCTTTACATGTCACAAAATACCCTGGTAATTTCGACATAGGCCTTCCACATTCCTTAATTTGAAGTTTCTCAGCAAAATCTCCACAAACGAATGCTTTTTTTCGCTAAATCTTCAATTGCAGAGTCACATTCAATGGTTTCTATATAACCACACGGTACACGCCCTGAAAGAAGGCAAATCACTCGAAACACTCGCCATATTTATATTTAATCTTCAAACAGTAAATATAATAAAAGCGGATGAGCGCAATCACATTCTAATACGCAGTAGCAAACGGAAATGGCTAGCAGCACAGAGCAGTAGCACTCGCAGAAATGAGCGATAAGCAAGCCAGCTGCAGGCGCTCGCTGATTGGCTGATATTCCTGCATCATGCCACTGCGTCATCATCCCATAGTCTGATTACATTAATTTTAATAACGATATTATTAGATGAGCCACAGCCACGGTTGATCGCAGTAATGTGCGAGTGCCAAGGCTATAGCTCATCTAATAACGTCGTTGTTTCATCGCGCTCTCAAAACTACAGTAATTATTGTTTAAATTGTATTGTTTGATGAACTTTTTAGGTAATGTTTTAATATTTACTAAAAATAATTTTTGAATTCTCTGAGGTTGGTTTACCGCCGGTAAAAGCGATAACACAGAGAATGTGCCACTGAGTAATACTGTATTTATATCTTAAAATCTGCAACGAAGTTACACATAAAGTATTATGAAGCGGACGCACTTGAGACTCGTATCGCGTTTTCTTTGAAATTTGTCTGCTAACTCATTCGACGTGGGAGGCGAACATTACTGGAAAAAAGAAGCCCTTCATATCACTTTAGATGCACTGGTTTCCAGAAGATTAATTGCAATTAATTGTAAATTTTAATAGTCTAGGTCCAGTCCCTACTTGGATGGGCTTCTAAACTTCAGTTTTTAACAGTTTTTAATGTACGAGGGGCGGCACGAAAGTAATGCCTCGTATTTTATTTCTCACTAAATATAATTCCAATAAAAATAAAAATTACAGGGAATATGCATACATACGTGGCATATATAAAGTAATTATAGTAAACATTATATATATATATATATATATATATATATATATGGGAATGAACTCAGAATGGTTCCTGAGGTTTTTGTGATACACACAGACCGTGCATGGAACAAGGAACTCTTCTAGGAAAATTAAATCCACTATAGTCCGAATAAGTAATGGTAAATGACAAATACTATAGTTTTTCTTTTTCACGATGCTAGCCCGACGTGGGCAAAGGGTCACTCGCAAAGAGGTCCCAAAAATATAGCTTCCCTCACCAGCTATCTACAAAGCAGATAGGATCCAGCTTTGGGACAGGATCTAGGGTTTAAAGCAGCTTAGCCCAGCTACATTTAGGACCTCAATATAAGCAAAAGACTCGCTGCCTTCACGTCAGATTGAATACATCAAAGAAAAAGGGATAACTATTATATTTTTAGCCAAAAACCAAAACTTAAACCTCAACTGGCAGAATTGAAAGTCCACTTTTCAAGGCACATAACATGTCCGTTTCATGATGGGAATGAACTCAGAATGGTTCCCTGAGGTTTTTTATGATACACACAGACCGTGCATGGAACAAGGAACTCTTCTAGGAAAATTAAACGGACATGTTATGTGCCTTGAAAAGTGAACGCTCAATTCTGCCAGTTGAGGTTTAAGTTTTGGTTTTTGGCTAAAAATATAATAGTTACCCTTTTCCTTTGATGTATTCAATCTGACGTGAAGGCAGCGAGTCTTTTGCTTATATTGAGGTTCTAAATGTAGCTGGGCTTGGCTGCTTTAAACCCTAGATCCTGTCCCAAAGCTGGATCCTATCTGCTTCGCAGATAGCTGGTGAGGGAAGCTATATTTTTGGGACCTCTTTGCGAGTGACCCGTTGCCCACGTCGTGCTAGCATCATGAAAAAGAAAAAAAACCATAGTATTTGTCATTTACCATTACTTATTCGGACTATAGTGGATTTGTCGACGATATTTTGTGTATCTGGATCAAGAAGCGTGACCTGGATGACTTTCTCCTTCAGTTAAATAATCAAGTCCACTCCATTAAGTTTACTTTAGAAATAGAACAAAACAACTCAATCTCAAGCCCAGGTTTTAAGTTTTGTATTTATCGGTAAAAACAAACAATTTGTCCTACGTACACTTTTACTCCGGACCTGACTCCCCCATCAAGAAAGTTATATTTTAGTCAATGTTTCTCGCGTTCTTAGGATCGCCAGTCCGGAATACATGGATGCCGAATTAGAAAAAACAACAGTATTGGAAATGATTTGTGTTACCCACCTGCTTTTTCGGAATCTTGTCTTAAGGCAAAATGAATTTTCTATCGTGTGAATAATAACCCTCGCACTTTTAGTACTTCCATTTTCCCCAGGCTTTTTAGGTATTGCTAATGTACTTAAACTTTTGAATATTAATGTAATATTTTCATATGAAAATATTGTGAAAAATATCATAGTAAAAAATAGTCCTACCAATAATTCAGGCATTATCTATAAATTTGGTTGTAAACAATGTGATTCCTTTTACATTGGACAGACGGGAAAGGATTTGCACACGCGTGTAAAACACCATCAATATTCTGTTAAAACGGGACAATCGTCCAGTGCCCTTTTCGTCCATTTGTCAGAGTTATCCACTGTATTTATTGGAAAAATGTTTCAATTTTGTTTCACTCAAACAACATTGTTAATAGAAATATTCTCGAGTCTGCCATTATTCAACTTACAAGTAATTTCAATATTAACCAGGGCCTTTTTTCGCTTGATCCTGTTGTTTTGAATTCGTTCAGAACAGATTTAGAGAAGAAGGGTAAAGTGCTAAAACTCGTAGCTTTTCCTTATAAATTTGTATGCTCCTCCTACAATTTTTATTTTTCTATTTTTTGTGTGACCTATATATACTAGTCTCGAACTTGTTATTTATTTCAGTGTTCCTGGGGATGTCATTAGACGAAAGCGCTTGAGCACGATTCTATGTTTCCTTTTTCCTTCGTGGTTATTTTCATTATATATATATATATATATACACACACATTGGTGTAGTGCTAAATAAAGAAGTGAGGGAACGCATTTTGAAAGTGTTACTCAGATGCGGGGGGAGGGACAATGGCGAGCGCGGCGAGCCCATACAGCTGGGGGTCCGGGGGCACTGTAAGCCCCCCGGGAAATCTTTTGAAATCTGACCAATTTCAGGGATATTTTGAGGTCATATGCACTGGATATTAGGATATATTCCAAGGTTGAAGATGCAGTATTTCCAGTGTCATTAGATATACAACATCCAGTACGATCAATAAAAATAGCTAACAACTGGAATGATTAACTAAAAAAAAGTTAACAACTGGTACGCCGTGGTGACTGTTTCACCAGATCTTTATAGGCTAGCATTGCCTCAGTCGAAGCTAAAAGAAATGAAACAGTTAATGATTCTTTCTCATATTTCTTCTATGGGTGGGAATTAAAATTTCATGACGTTAGAGATTTGTAAGTTCGGATTTATTTGAAATAGTGAGGGAACGCCGTTCCATCTACCAAAAAAAGTAAGGAAACGCCGTTCCCACGCGTTCCCACAGCACTACACCACTGTATATATATATATATATATATATATATATATATATATATATATATTATTCACGTGTTATTTTCGTGAAATAATTTTTATATATATAAGTAAATATAAACTGAAAAATAAAAGGCATTACTTTCGTACCGACCCTCGTATTAGTAAGCGTTCCAGAAATAAAACTACGCCATTCGATGCTTCTAATTTTCAGAATTTGGGTGTTCGTTCATCATTTTATTATTTTGTCATCTGTGCTTCTTGATAATAACACCCTAAATGACTAATTTCCATGTTATGATAAAATTCATTTTTCGGAATGTTTCAGTTGACCAAAAATATATTGTATTTTCAAGTGTTTAAAACAGTGTTTCCCAACCGGGGCCATACCTGGGGGCCATGGCACATTTGAAGGGGGCCACAGGAAAATGTTAAGATTTAGAGGGGCCACAGACTCCATGAAGGGGGCCACAGGACTCAACCTATTGAAGCCTAAATTATAGTTAGGCCAATAGATAATTTTAATATATGTAGTTGAATTACATTTTAAAAAATTATTAATACATATATTTTCCTTTTTTTTAGATATTTTATAATAGAATTTGAATTTATCTGTAAACAAATATTTTGCATCTTACAAGCTTATTGTGCGGCGCACTCCATTGTGCACTTGATCGTTATGCGCCTGGCAGCGTTGTTGACTTGATAAAAATACTTCAGGTTGAAATCCTTACAGTCTGTTTACCACGTGGATCGTCGCTGTAGTGTGTACTGTAAGTAGCTCTTATTTGTTTACCCTAATATTGCGAAGTTGTAGTAATTTTACTAGTTTTTTTAATTTATAATAGATTGCTATAAGTACAGTATTTCTTTTGATTATATTTTTTTATAATTAATACATAATATAAGTAAATAACTGCAAATTTTTGTTAGCCACTGTTTAGTTTTTGTTATGTTTATAGTCCTATGTGACAAATAATATTGTACCTGAATACAAATAGTTGTTTTAATATCCTTTATATATATTTGTTTTTGTAAAATAGAATTAATCTGCATATTACCTACTGAAAATAATGCTTATGGGGGCCACAGGAAAAAATAAGGTTCCTAAGGGGGCCATAAGCCAAAACCGGTTGGGAACCACTGGTTTAAAACGAGGAATATATATTTTTTTCACTTATAATAAATTAATAAATCACATCTAAATACTTTTTCTTACTTAAAATTTCAATAATATTGATGATAATGATTTTTAAGAACAGTTAATATTTTACATCTATTTAAACATTTATTCTAAATAAATGAGATTTTCCTCCTCCAAATTATCTTCGTTTCAGGCGAAATTCACAAGTTATTTTTTTATTACTGTATAGCTTCTCGTGCAAATAACAGCTCACAAGTATGATGAAAAGGCTTCAAAATAAGAGTCAGAGTTCATAATCTTAGAAGATTGCATAATATGAGTTTTCTAAGCCAATTTCTGATTACATTAATTTTTTTCGCGAAATATATTCTTATAATACGAGGGTTGTTCAAAAAGTAAGTTTACAACGTGTTTTGAAGAAACTGTTTTATTACAAGACAAGTAATTATTACAAGTATTTCAACAACAACTTATTAATACTTTTCTACATAATCATCAAACAGATTCAAACATTTGTCGTAGCGTGGGACAAGCTTTCCGATGTCGGTCGAGTAAAATGTAGGGTCCTTAGTTTTTAACCAATTTCGTACTGCCGCTTCTGTATCAGGATCGTTTTGAAATTGGTTACCTCCGAGGTGTTCCTTTAGGGCTGGAAACAAATGGAAATCGTTTGATGCAAGGTCAGGACTAGAGGTGGGGGGAGGAATGATCCATGACTTCCCAGTGGAACGATTCCAAAATTTGGCGTGTTTGATTTGTAGTGTGAGGGCGTGCATTGTCATGTAAGAACACCACACCTGCAGTAAGCAACCCGGAACGTTTTCTTCTGAAGCCGTGCGGAGTCGTTGTAAAGTTTCACAATAAGAAGTGGCATTTATTGTCCCTTTTCGCATGAATTGAACATGCATAACGCCTTGATGGTTCCGAAAAATCGTTGCCATCACCTTACCAGCTGATGGTGCAATCTTAAACTTTTTGGTTCATGGTGACCCCCGGATGTTGCCACACATGCCTAACAAAATATTGTACCACCAACAACATTACTGTGCTATGCATACTGCACCGGTAATTAACTTTGTAAACTTACTTTTTTAACAACTCTCGTTTGTACGAATGTGGTTAGCTAGAACAAGTTGACAAATTTGCACAGTTTGTGCCAGTGTCCTCTTTACCTTAGCTCTGATTTAAATATTGTCAATGATTAATAAGATTTTAAAATAAATGTTCCCTAATTACCCTAGTTACAACATTCTTTTGAATAAACTAGACATCTGTAGAATGTATGAAGTTTTACAGTGGTAACAAAATCTCTTTGGAGTGAAATTATAACATATCTGTATGTTGCCCTTGTTTTTCATGCAAATGGACTTTGTGGCCACCCTGTACTTAAACGAATGGAAGTTGACCAATGGGGAGACATTTTATTCTACAGGGTGTCCCGTAAATCCCTTTATCCTTAAACCCTTTCCTACTAGAATAGGGTGAGGGTGAAGGGGGTAAAGGGACTTATAGAACACCCTGTACCTTGTTGATATCCTATACCGAAGTTTCACAGGACACCTCTCGTAATATGCATTTGGAGACATTAAATTATTTGGCTCCTGACTTTGGTTGGTTGGTTGTTCCGTTTAACGTTCTTCGTTCAACTGGGGGCACTTTAGACTTACTTTAGACTAAGAATAAATATTTTGATAACAATATGCTTAACGAATTGTAAGAGATTAGGTCTGAACATCGCCAAAGCAAAATTAATGCTATTTATCCCTATATAGTGCTATTGCGAAGGGTAACTTAAAAAGGTTGCTGGTTCACTCGAAAAAATGCAATGATGGGATTGTTTAACCTCCTTTGCAACATCTAAAGTCATATGGTGGAGGGGACCCACAGCTTTACGTGGGATCCGAACCATAGGTCGCTACATAATCTAGACGCAGATGACGGTCCCCCATCCAACTAGTACCCAGACTCAATGTCGCTTAACTTCGTTGGACGACGGAAAGTGGTGTTACGACACTGGCCACAACGTAGCCCTGGTTCACTTCATTTGCATTTCAAAGATTACATTTTATTTGCACCAAAAATGAATGGTTTTAGAACTCGATTAGTTAAAGTCACCTAAAATAAACTGCAAAAATTAAAATAAATAAAGTTAAATAATAAGACTTTACATTTAATTTTATCAACACAAAATCGCAGAAATATCGAATAAAAGAGAAAGATGGAGACCTCAGTTGTCCAGACGTTATTATATACAGGGTGTTTCAGGAGGAAAGGTCAATACTTCGGGAGGTGCTGGTATCGGTCATTGTGAGAAAAAAAGTTCATATGAATATGTGTCTAATTCTGAATGGTTACAGAAATAGAGCTGTTTGAATCTACAAATACAAAAGCATTGTTAATGGTAATCAAGAAAGAGAAACCAATTACTGTTTCTAACATTTAATGTTTAAACATTGGCATTTTGAATGGTATCAGATAGAGAAATGACAAATTTGTTACAGTTTACAATACGTTTTCGAAAATCCCACCGTCAACCTCAATGCACTCTGCAACTCGTGTGCGAAGATCGCGTGTTGTTCGTCTGAGTTGATCTTGACGTTCCTTTATGCGGGCAGCAGCATCCAAAATGCGCGCGAGCAATTCGTCTCGTGTATCCACCTTTCTTTTGTAAACTTGAC
This sequence comes from Bathynomus jamesi, assembly GCA_023014485.1. Classification (NCBI taxonomy): domain Eukaryota; kingdom Metazoa; phylum Arthropoda; class Malacostraca; order Isopoda; family Cirolanidae; genus Bathynomus; species Bathynomus jamesi. The sequence goes on along the minus strand of JAJOZX010007127.1, from coordinate 184,777 downwards.
TTTTCATCCACCCCCACAAACAATAATCTAACGGAGAGAGATCTGGAGACCTTGGTGGCCATTGAATGGGACCACCACGGCCGATTCATCGACCAGGGAAAGTTTGATTTAGGTATTGCATCACCAGACGGGTAGAATGTGGAGGAGCTCCGTCATGCTGAAAGTACATACCAGCGCGTGTAGCCAAAGGAACATCCTCCAATAGTGCTGGCAATTCATTTTGCAGAAATTCTAGGTAACTTTGTCCTGTAAGACGATTCTCTAAAGTAACAGGGCCACTCAGCTGATCATCGATGATACCGCACCACACATTGGCAGAGAAGCGATGTTGAAAATTTGTTTCCACAGTGGCATTTGGATTTTCGTCTGACCACCGATGAGAGTTACGATTGTTGTTGATACTGTCACGGGTGAAAGTAGCTTCATCGGTGAACAGTATTAATCGAAGTAATCGGCGATTAGCATTTACCTAATGACAAAATTCCAGTCACATGGCAGCGTCTCCTGGTTGAAGGTGTTGTACAGGCTGTACATGATATGGATGCAAGCCTTCCTCACGTAATGTTCGCCATACTCTTGTGTGTGGTACACCGAGACGTGTAGAAATTCTTCGTGAGCTAGTAGTAGGACTACGCCCTATCAACTGAAGAATGTTTTCCACTTCATCCACATCTTGTTGACCTTCACGTTCAGATGAAACATGAGCGCTGGGAAGTGTACAATCTCACGCAATCTTCGATCCGGAATTCTGCGGTTTGGAAACCGTCGACGGTATTCTGCAACAGCAGCTTAAATTTACCTTAAATTTACCTTAAAACGCTTCTGCCTCAAGGGTGGACTGCTCCCACGAAGTCCGCTCAGCGCCTCCTGAGGCGGGGCCACGACGGGGTCGCCACCCTTCTTTTCTCTTGCTCCTGCCATACGATTTGGTCCCCTATTGAATTTGTGGGGGCTGGTCTGGCAGAGGAATACCCTGGCACTGTGGGTTGGTCGGGTATGTTGGCTAAAAACATGTCCAAGTGCTTTTTAAAAGTATCTACTGGGACTGCACTTATATCTCTAAGGTACTGAGGCAAGGAGTTAAACAGGCGAGAACCCTGCCTAGCCCTTCGTTAGTACCGTGGGGTATTTGAACACCCACTAAAATTTTTTTTGCTCATATTTCTCAATTGGCAACACTAATATTCCTGTTCTTCCCAGTACCTTCCTGAATCTGTGAGTGGAGGGAGCACCAAGAGTCCTGCAGTTCTGCCCCTGCTTGTGTGAGAAGTAGACGAGATTTTGTCCTCGTGGGGTGTGCAGTCATCCCTCGGTACTAACCAAGTAAGTTTTCATGATTTATAAATTTTTTTAAAATTTTCTTTTCAAAGGAAAATAATATAATATAAAATAATATAAGTTTATCTAAGATAATAATGCAGATTATCAAATAATATTTGCTTTATGGAAGATTTCTAATGGATTGGAGCTATAAAATTCATGTTAACTTTTCAGATACAAGATGGCCGACGACGAAAAAGAGATGGAGAGGATTCGGAAGTTGTTGGACGAATGTGACATTGCAAGTGATCCAGAAGATGACAGTGAAGGTGAATCAGATTTCGTGGAGGAGGATGAGCATATTGAAGGTAGACAATTCATCCATTGCTGTGGTCACAAGGCTTACCTCACAGATCTCAGAATCAGGCAGAAATGTCACGTTTGACAACTGGTATACCACTTACCCACTACTCCAAAAGCTGCTTGATGACCATCAATTGAGTGCGGTGGGCACACTCCGAAAAAACAAACCTGAGATTCTTAAGGAATTCTTAGAGGTAAAGAACAGAGCTAGGTATGACAGTATGTTCGGCTTTACAGATAAAGTGACACTAGTCTCATACACGCCAGACAGTAAGAAGAAGAAAAATGTTGTTCTCGTCAGCAGCATGCACTATGATGACAGAATTGACCCAAATTCTGGTGATAAGAAGAAACCTGAAACTATCACCTTTTACAATTCAACTAAAGGAGGCGTTGATATGGTCGACCAGATTGCAGGGGAGTATGACACTTCAAGAAATAGCCGTCGTTGGCCCATGACTGTTTTCTACACTCTCCTGAACATTTCAAACATAAATTCCTACATCCTATACTGTCACAACCCTCAGAACAAGCTAAAGCGCCGCTTGTTCATCAAGAATGTAGCTATGCAGCTTATAGAGGACACTCTGAAAAGGAAAATGCAGATGCAGAACATACATCTGAAGAAGGATCTCAGAGAAGGAATTAGAAGAATGTTGCCAAGAGCTGTAGAGTCCTCAACACCCTCCCAACCACAGACATCACGGGGAGCAAAGAGATGTACATTCTGTGCCAGGTTACGTGATCGTAAGGTGAAAACAGTGAATAACAATTGTGGTAAACATGTGTGTAGAGAACACAGCAAGTTGCTTGTCAGTTGCATTGAGTGCGAAGGTACAATATCAGGTGATGAATCAGAGTGATAGGTAATCTACAGATCTACAGAAGCTAAGGCTAACAAAGACCCTAAGATCCACTCTAAGGTTAGCCCGAGAGAAAGGAAAGAGTAGCGGGTTAAGAGAAGAGAAGAGAATAAGGGGTTAAGTAAGAGCAACACCTATCACTCATGGGTTAACATTCATTCAGAAAAAGAGGAAAAGTGTCTCACCATCATCATCCGCCGGCCACTGCCGACAAGTCAGAAAAATAGTCGGAGAGAATAGGAGAGGGGTGAAAGATGAAAAGAAGTAAAATAAGAACGCTTACAAACCATGCAAACACAGTCTTAACTCACTGTCATACCATGCAAACTACAAACATGCAAGAAAAGAGTTAGAGACATGCAAAGTAAGGAGAGGATAAGAAGGAAAAAAAAAAAAAAGTAGGTAAAGTTAAACAAAAAGTGGGTTAGTTTACGCTATGAGCTACATCTACATTCGTGTTAGTCTAATTTTTTTTTTTTTTTTTTAATAATTTTATTGCTGGCATCACACGCTGGCATGTCACAAGCTGGCATTCATCGTCAACAGACTCATCCTCGAGCACCACCACCAGAGCTTCTGTTGCTAACTTTGTTGTTTTTTAAATTAAACAACGTTAATACCTTTAAAATGTCTGTCAAGACGGTTCTTAAACATATTAACGCTGGTAGAATGAACGACTGACGCGGGAAGATTATTCCATTTATCAATTACTTTAAACGTAAAGAAGTTTTTAGCGATATTAGTAATAAAACGCCTGCCACGCAACTTAAATCCGTTATTGCGAGTATTACTATTATCAAAAGTGAACAATTTGTCAAAATTTACGTTATCGATGTTATTAACGATTTTGAAAACTTCAATAAGCTCCCCCCTTAATCTCCTAGTTTCGAGTGAATACAGGTCTAACTCATTAATCCTATCTTCATAAGGCTTATTGCGCAATGACGGAATAAGTTTCGTGGCACGACGCTGAACCCTTTCTAACCTATCAATATCCTCACGCAAGTAGGGGCACCAAAACTGAACTGCATATTCTAAATGAGGCCTGACTAGGGACTTGTAAAGGGGCAATATAATATCCTTCGATTTAAATTCGAAATTACGCGCTATGAAACCTAACATCCTATTAGCTTTTGCGCAAGACTCCAGGCACTGGTTCCTAACCTTTAAATCCTTAGATACGCGTACGCCTAAATCTACTTCCTCGTCAACGCTCGCTAACTCCCTATAGTCCATCGTATACGCGTAATTATTGTTGCGAGAACCTATATGCAAAACTTTACATTTGTCTACGTTAAATTGCATCTGCCACTTATCTGTCCACTCCATAATCCTATTTACATCGTCTTGAATCCTATTTCTATCGTCCTCGTTAACAACCTTACCGCTTATTTTAGTATCGTCCGCGAATTTTGACACGTTACTAGTCAATCCTACATCTATGTCGTTAATGTAAATTACGAATAGCAATGGGCCTAACACTGAACCCTGTGGGACACCGCTACCTACATCTAACCACCCTGATTCACTACCATTAACTACGACCCTCTGTCTCCTAGCACGAAGCCATTCTTCTAACCAGTTAGCTACCTGACCGCGTATACCGTGCGCTTTGACCTTCGCAATTAGTCTCCTATGCGGAACTGTATCGAACGCCTTTTTAAAATCTAAATAAATAACGTCAGCTGCTCTATGCCTATCGTATTCGCGCACTATTTCGTTATAAAATTCTAAAAAATTAGTTAAACAAGACCTATGGCGTCGAAACCCATGCTGACTACTATTAATCAAATCTCTACTTTCTAAGTGATCGATAATACGATCCCTAACTACGGATTCCAAAAGTTTACCTACAATTGACGTTAAGCTAATGGGCCTATAATTGCCAGCTACCGCGCGGTCGCCTTTTTTAAAAATAGGCGTGACGTTAGCTAATTTAAAGTCTTCAGGAATAATCCCCGTTTCGAGTGACTGATTAAAGATCTTCGTTAAGGGGCCTACGATAACTTCTTTAAATCTTTCAAATGTCTGGGATAAAAGGCGTCAGGGCCTGGAGCCTTGCTAACTTTTAGCCTATCGATATAATGCGCAATCTCAGCCTCGTAAACAGTTATTTCATCCAAAATAGTCTCGCTACTAAATGGAACGGTATCATCCACGTCGGGGACATTATTTACGTCTTCTACGGGAAAAACTGTCGCAAAAAAGTTATTGAAAATACCCGCCATCGCCTGAGCGTCAGAAGCCAAAGCGCCATTAACATCCACTAGAGGGCCTATGTTATTTTTTACCGGCTTACGATTATTAACGTATTCAAAAAACTTTTTTGGATTATGTTTACTATCCGCAGCTATAAGTATCTCTAAATTACGCTTGGCATTCCTAACTGATCTTTTAACCTGACGTCTAAGCTCGATATATCTATTAAAGTTAGCTACGTGGCCATTACGCTTACTAAGTCTATACGCTCTATTACGCTCGTTTATAAACTCTCCTATTTCCCTACTCCACCACTTCGGTCTACCACGATTACTAGCGCGCTTGGGCCTACGAGGAATAAACTCCCTTTCAATATTCCTAAAACTTTCTTTAAATGCCACCCAACGCAAATTTGTGTCATTACCCATAAATAAGTTATCCCAGTCCACTACTCTCATCCTATCCGCGAAACTATCACAATTAGCCCTACGAAAATCAGGGACTTCTATTACGTTACTATCCTGGGTGTTTTCTATCAATAACTTAAACCTAAGAATTTGATGATCGCTACATCCTAAACTCTCGCCTACTTCTAAACCTTCGACTATATTCTCGCCGTTCGTCATCACCAAATCTAAAATATTATCACCGCGCGTTGGTTCGGTAACTATCTGTCGTAAAAAGTTATCGTCCATAAACTCAACCAATCTCAAACCCTCTTCATTACCCGTAAAATTCTCGTAATTAACATTAGGGCAGTTAAAGTCTCCGACAATTATACTATTCCGATTGTCAATAAAATTACCAAGAAGTGAGTAAAATCTAGTATCTATATCGAGGGGTTGAATGGGAGGTCTATAAACAACAACAAAAATAAAACTAATACTACGCGCCCTAACTTCAACACAAATCGCATTAATTGCTGCCGGAAAATCTAACTTAACCTCGATAGCCCTAAGGGAATTACGAATGTACAGCAAAACGCCGCCTCCAAATCTATGTAACCTATCATTAGTAGAGTTTAAAACCCGGTATCTCAAGTTCCCCCAACAAGTCCCGAGTCACGGTATTAACCAAGTTTCAGTGATAGCAACTATATCATAGTTGCCGGAATAAATTACCGCCTTAAATTCATTTAATTTATTTCTAATACTACGCGCGTTGCAATAAAAAACGTTTAAGTTATTTTTTACCACGGGCCCGCGTTTTAAACTATTTATCACGTCGGGCCCGCGTTTCCCGGACCCACAACGTTTAAAGAAGGCTTCGACCTATACAGCTTTCGCACGCTTTCGTCTATTAACCTACCTAGCCTAGCATTACCTATTTCATTAAAATGCACCCCATCTTTTATAAAAAGGCTAGGATCATTGAATTCGGACCACAGCTTTACGAAGGGAACACTTGCCTCAGCACAAATCTCTCCTAATTTATTATTCAAAAATATTGTTTTGGATGTAATTCTAAGACCCAACCCGTGCCTAGGGGTAATACCTAGAACTAAAGACCTATCTGACCTCGCCTTCAGGGACCTAATTAACCCCCTATATCTCTCCAAAAGGTCAGGCACTCTCGTATCGGGCCTATACGAGTCGTTGCCTCCTACCATCGTCACCAACATTGAGTGACGGGAAGCAACGTCAACCCTATCCACTTCGTCTCTAACTCTGTCAACCCTGGCCCCTGGGAGACAGACCCTCCTCCTCTTGGTTGGATTCCGTTTAACGAATTCTTTGTCCATGTGGCGCACTAAAGAATCCCCAATTAAAATAGTTTCCCCCTCATTCATTTTACTGGAACAGTTTGCGGTTATTTTGATGAGTTTTCTATTATTTTTTATGTTTTCTATTATTGTCTTGGTGTACTTTGGCAGGAATAAACAACATATTTTTTATAGGGAATCGGTAACAGAACTTTTTGCTATTTTTATGTCACAACATTGACAGATCTCTTTAGTTAGGATTGTAGTAAAGAATGAGAAAATTAAACTCAATTACGCTTTTATATACTTATGTTTATAATTTTATAATTACAATTTATAATGATACTGAGAAAAAAAATCATATCATTTATAATCCTGCACGCCTTTACCTAATAAATGAGTATTTAGAATCAAAACTTTATTTTATGTTTGTTCGACCAGTTTTTTTTACACAAAAATGAAAAATTTCAGCTACATTGAAATTAATCTGTTCATTAGTGAGTGGAGGAATATGTTGAAGCAGCTATATGAATATATTAGAAACGTTAGTAATTTTTTTAAATTTTTTGAATTTGGGGTGTTCAAACACCCCATGGTACTAACGGTGTTTGACCACCCCACGGTATTAACGTAGGGCTAGAGATACTATTACCTTATGAACCTTATGTTGTTTCGCGCGTTGGTCTCCCTTCACACGGAGGTCAAGCTGGCGGCTCCGCCTCTATGCCTCTATTATACTGAAGGGTTTGAATCCTTCTCAGACTGTTTGGTGGGAGGTGATATTTTTGACACATTCTGCCAGTTCTTGTTAAGGTGAGCACAATTGGTTCAGTATTGGGGGCAACTAAAAGCCCTTCTAGAATTTTCAAGGTGTAGATTAGGATGTATCTCTCAAACCTTCTCTCTATGGAATAAAGGTTGAGGTCTCTGAGCCTATCCCAGTAGTTTAATTTGTTTTTACTCACCTGTTGCCCATCAGGTTGTTTAATATACGAGGTAAAGGTTCTTTGTACTTGTAGGCCCTCAATTTTTTGCAATTCATTCTGTTTGTGGGAAAACCATAATTGAGAGCAGTAGTCATTGCGTGGAAGAACAAGTGATTTCCACAGGGTAAGCATGGTCATACTGTCCCTAGTTCTGAATGTCCTCAGTATATATCGTATTAGCTGTTTGCATGATGAGGTTACTTTGTCAATGTGCCTGTTGAATGTTGCATCCTCAGCTAATATAATCCCAAGATCCCTTATATGATCAGTTTGTACAATATCTTTTCCTGTGTGGATCCAGTGTAGTTGAATTGTTCTTTCAGGTATTTATGTGGTCCATACTTAATTAGTTCAAATTTGTCTTCATTGAAGGCCATATTGTTTGCATCTGCCCATGCATATATAGTTTGTAGATCTTTTTGTAGCTCTACACAGTCTTCTTTTTCTGTAATTGGTCTTAGTATTCTGGTATCATCTGCGAATGACAGGAGAGAGCTTCCTAGGTTACAGTTTAGCACTTCCATCGCAAAAACCGTAGACATACACCATATCTGCATATTCGGCATGTGTGAAGGTGTGTGGCATTCTTAACACTGCTTCAAACACCAAACAATGTCACTCACAACAGTCAGCTGTCGATTGGCTTATGTTACATGCTTATATTACAGCTTACATGGTTCAAGGTTATAGGGGAGGGAAGGGGGAGGAAGAGCTGCGCGCACATCAGATTCAAACAGCTCTATCTCCGTAACCATTCAGAATTAGACACATGTTCATATGAACTTTTTTTTCTCACAATGACCGATACTATCACCTCCCAAAGTATTGACCTTTCCTCCTGAAACACCCTGTATATGCTATACACAGGAAAGTTCGTAAATCGTTCAAGTCGAAGTCTATCTCTTCATGCTTACACTTACAGTATGTAGGCCCGTAGCCAGGGGGAGGAGGTCGGGAGGGTCGAACGATCCCCCCCTCTTGACAGGAAAGGTCCACTTTTGTAACTATAGTTATAACTTATGATATTATATAACATCATTTAGTAAATAAACACTTTGTCGTAACCATGAAGTTTGCAGGCAGAGATCTTTTATAAAATAAGTGAAGGAATGTTATTTTTAAGATTTCGTGGTGTACATCTCTGAACGCAGTGTGGTTTGGATTTTAAACATTCATGAACGAATAAATCCGAAGTGTTTCAGATTGTTTAAAGTTGTTCTATCTTAGTTCGGATTCTCAGAGAAGTAATAAAGCCAAACCACGTGGGGACAGAGGTTTATCACCGAGACCCGACCCCAGCGAGAAGGGTAATCCAACGGATTTGGATGGACGTGCAAATGAGTGGGTTCCTCTTTCGCTGGGTCGAAAATTTTAGTATCTCTTTCGCATGATGCTGCGACTTTTGTAAGGCAGATTCGAAGACGCTGCTAAAGTTGAACCACGAGGGGGTCATAAACTTAGGGCTTCGAATCTGTTACTGTATTTAAATGTATTTTTTGGGAAGAAGGAGGAGTTTATACTCGGAAATCAGGTCCCGCTCCAATCAGGGGGCCCAGGATCCTGGGAAACGTAGTAAAGACGCCTTCTTTCCCTCTTGTATGGGTAATAGCCTTCTGGGGGGACGGTCTTAGAAAACAAAGGGTTTGATAGGCTTTCAGAACATTGGAAGGCGGGGTCCTTCAAAATTGTAAAGTAAATTCGAAAATTGTTAAGTTAGTTGTAGTCGTTCCTCCTTGAAGTTAACTGTGGTTAAACAAACCCCCTGTAGACTTGTGGCGTAATAAACTTTAAAACGGAAAGTATACCATGTCATTAGCTTACGCGGAAATCGGTGCGTAAAAGAAAAAAAAGGTTATTGTTAACGACCTAAACCGATAATTTGATTGTATCTTAATTAATGTTAACCAACGGACCAAGAGTTTTGTGAACTTTCCATTAATTTAATTTGGCTCCAAGTAAATGCTAAACGGGGTACGTCTGGGCCCCTAGTTCCTGAATCCGTCAATTTGGGTTCAGAAGAAAGTCCCGTTAGTTGATATACGGTAGCGTTGAAAATTGTGAGCGGGCCGTAAATCTACGGTCCGTACACGGCACAATTGAGAACCATTTGTCATCTGTATGTCGTAAGTAAAATAATTCTTCGAATATCTGGGTCGAATTCCGACCACTTCATTTCTTGTTATTTATTTTGTTGCACTAAAATATAAAGCCCCTCGATCTATAAATTATTGAAATTCAGATAACTGTTAACTTTTTCTTTAGATTTATCATTGAATTATTTGTTACAGGAAATTGATCAATTTAACGATTTAAATTCATATAACTGTGACCTTTGTCTTTGACGTTAAGATTGGATTGTATGGTATGGAAATTTATAGATTAAATTCAGAATAAACTATTAAATGCATGTACTGTGTCGAGTAACATTTAATAAAATTTATAAGAGGGCGTGTGTTGTTATAAAAACCTTGTGATAGACCCCTCTTGTTAGCTGGGGAAAATTAACGTTCAAAGTAGGCTTGTGGAAAGCCGAAGGAACATAGCCCATCAATTTAAAGGGCCATCCATTTTGGGTAGGCCGAATCATCCTGGACGAAAATAAGAGATAAAATCACCGGGTACGCCCAACTTAAAGGGTGCCCGTGAAGTGAATTAACGTAATAGAATGGGTGTCCAGTACCATAAATAAATATACGGGTTGGGCACTACATCAACTTTTTTTTAAACTTCACAAACTACTGTACTCTAAACTTAACTACTCTTAAACCCCCTTCGCAGTGACTAAGTCGTTGCACCAAAAGGTCCGCCTTTCTACAACTTCGCGCCCCCCCCTTTTGGGAAGTCCTGGGTACAGGACTGGTATGTACATGCAAAGCTATCACGCAAAAATAGAAGTGAAGCTCCTCTCCTTCTCTTTTGCAAATTTTGTAATTCTAACGTTCAAAATAATAAAAGATTCATAAAAATGACCGTTATAGGTCCCCATTGTGGTATGCAAGGTCAAAAAGAGAATCAGTAAGTTCCTGGTTGGTAGCCTATGCGTTCCCAGGGGTGTAGTGGAAAATTTTAAGGTGCAGGAGCTCTAAAGAATATATAATAATAATAATAATAATAATACATCACTTAGACTTGGAATATTAAATGTTTGAAATCACAATTAGAAGCCAATGCTTTCATCTCAGTCTGTTTGTTCCCAACTTCAAAGTATCAACTAATAAAAAATAAATCTCTGTGCGGTTCCCCCCTCCCCCAATTTGGAACCTTAGCCTATTTTGGCATGTAATGAGGAATTAAACTATTTAAAAATTTTGTCATACGAAACTGTACTTACATCAGAATCTATACATAATTATTAAGCAACTACACACAAAAAAAGAGACTATTTAGTTTCGAAAACAAAATACTCGTATATTATGACCAAGTATGACAATGGTGTTCAATTTTTAAGTTCGTTACCCGAATAATAATCCTGGTTAACACAATCATTGTTTTATTAAGTTAACGTTTCAGTTTGGTTACCAAATAGTGAACCATGCATGGATTTAAGTTGTTTCAATGAAATACCGTTTTTGTTGTGTATAAACATTCCCAAACGATTCCCTGGAAATCCCGAAAATCCCAAGGAAATCCCGAAACATTTTAGAAACCATAAAAATCTGAGAAATAATTGAAATCAAGCTTTGAAACAATGCAAAAAAACAAAATAAAAATCATTGAAATGAACAGTTTATTAATTAATGGAAAAATACCTTCCATTGAGAGAAGAATCAAATTAATTTTTCACTTGTTGAAAACAATTCCAAAACAAAGTTTAATTTAAAGGCAAGGTAAATTTTTATATTTTTATGTAGCCTCAAAACATGGTAAAAATTTGTACAAAATATGCCCTGCATCGAAAAGGAAAAAAAAATTATAACAGCAAAGAGTTTTAGTGTTATACTAGCTTGCCCGACCCGACGGGTTGGAGTTTTGTAAATGTCCCCAGGGGCCCCGCCCTTCCTTCAGCAGAAGGGGAAAGCAGTGAGTATTTTGGAATAAAGACAGGCTTGAGACAAGGGTGTGTGTTATCACCAACGTTATTTAACATATATATAGATAACATGATGAGGAAGGTGGTGGAGGGAAATGTGGGTGGTGTAACGCTGGGTAGAGAGAGAATAACTGACTTGGACTTTGCAGATGAAGTGGCAGTGCTGGCGGATACATGGGCAATGTTGGCATTGTTAGTAAATAAAATGGAGAGTGTAACACAGGATTTTGGAATAAACATTAGCACAAGAAAGACAGAAGTTATGTGTTAGTTGAGAAGGGGAACGGTTTAATGCGGAGGATATGGAATTGAGAAGAGAAAGATTGAATAAGGTGGAAGAATCTATATATATGGGAAGCTTATTCACAGAGGATGGAAGGTGCTTTAAGGATATCGAGAGGAGAATGGCAGGAGCTGCGGCAGCGTATAATGCACTGACGTGTAAGTTGTGGAGAAGGAGAGAGGTTAGTACTAGGATAAAGATGAGAGTGTTTAACGCAGCGGTGCTTTCAGTCTCGCTGTATGGAGCGACGGCGTGGACACTGACGCGCACGGATGAAAGGAGGTTGGATGCATTTGAGATGAGATTGTTGAGGAGAATGGAAGGTGTGAGATGGGATGACTTTGTCAGGAATGATGTTATAAGGAGGAGATTAAATCAGATTCCGGTGAGTGTGAGGTTGAGAGGGAGGAGGTTGGCGTTGTATGGGCATTTAGAAAGGCTGGGTAAGGAAAGAATACCAGCAAGAATCTGGAGAGCAGAGATGAGGGTCAGGAGGCCGGTCGGTAGGCTGAGAACACGGTGGAGGAGAATACTGGACAGAGATCTCGAGTGGATTGGTGTGGAGAGAGCGAAAGCAGGGGAGCTGGTACAAGACCGCGGCACTTGGAGAAGAACAGTGTCGGCCTCATGTCGCTGGCCAGCGACGGGGAGCCAGTAAGTAGTAAGTAAGTAAGCTAAACACCATATCTACATTTGGAATGTTACGACTTTCAACAAAAGCTTTCTCCTGCTTTTCACGTTCAACCTCACCTAGTGTTTTAAATGCTCTGGCGAACACAATGATTTCTCTTATAACTCGATCAAGTTCATGCGTCACTGCGGCACTACATTGTTGATTCGCATGGTTATTCATCCATTTTTCATTTGCTTGAGCAGAATCTACCACGTAAAGTTGAGGAAATTGTCTCTGCTCATCTTCGCTTGGATATATGTATGTTATTCTATGGTAGATTTGTCCATGTACTCAAACAATGCGGACCATGCCCTGGTATATCTACTATTTTTGCTCCTATTACCGCAAAAGATAGAGCACTGTTAAACGATCGGATATTCTTTTTGAAATTCTGATAGTTAAGATTGTTTGGGTTACTTATCACCTCTTTTAAGTACATTGGAAACTCTCGTCTTGGAGGCACTCTTACTTTTCCCTTGTGACAGCAGTCTATGAATTTTCCATCTGAAGGTCTTTCAGCTTTAAAATTTAACGAATTACAAAACTTGCAAACATCATTCATTGGGCCACAACTGTGTTGCTCTATTACTGATTCATCAAATGTATTGTTATTGATTGTAGTAATTTTTCTTCGTACGTTTCTTCTATTTGCTCGGCTTCTGGCATGACTTTCTGCATCTAATCGTCTTCTTGCCTTAGTTTCTACTTCACTTTCATTTGCACGCCTTCTTGCATAACTTTCTGCATTTAAACGTCGTCTTTCTTCGGTCTGCTCCTGAGTTTCATTTTCGATTTTTCTTAAAATGCGGTCATGTTCTGATCTCCTTCTTTTGGCTACATTTTCTGCGCTTTGGCAAGCTCTAAATCTTTCTTGTCTCTCTCAGTTTTGACCTCTTCGTTCTTCTGCTGTTTCCTCTGCTGTTTCTGCTGTCTCCATCTTAAAATGTCAATTTTAATTTAAATCATTAACTTAAACACAAAACACAATAGAAAACAGTTTTGCTCTAAATTAGTCTACTTCAAATTTTAAATAAATCTTCTACTTCAATGTAGATATAAATAAATATTATTCCTGTAACTGGATATCTTTTCCCAGCGTACCATTGCTGCACGACAATAAATAATGTTTAGGAAAAGACCTTAAATTAAAATGAGTACGTAAATGTTTTTTTCCTTACCTTAGCAATACTTAAAATTTGTTTCTCAAAAACATTGTCGTCACCAATCTGCTCCACACTATATGAGTGTTAAATCTAGGAATTATTATTGTCTCCACCATTTTCCTAACAGGAAAACTGTGTTACGCACTGAGCTACGGGTGCTAATTTAGTATACTATACGTAAACTATCTTATATTCCGTTAGTTTGTTCCATACTCTTGTTTCCATATTTCTGTATAGCTAAGCAAAAATAATAATAATAATAACCGGTAAAATAGAACCAAATATGAGCAAGGTCAAGGTATCTAACGTTGTTAAGATACTCAGTAAGCAAAGTATTGAATATTTCGACATTTTAATAATATAATATTTAATAATTATACGAGTATAATTATTAAATTATAATTATTATACTTATATTTAATTATATTAATAATTAATTATTGATGTTAATTATATAGGGTGTTCCAGAAGTCATCACCCCATCTGAAGTAGCTGTAACCTTAATTTAATTATTGTTTTTTTTAATTTTTTTCCAGATTGTAGATCAACCTCAATAATTTGAAGATGGAACACTACACACCACATCATAATTCTAACATAATTCTAAATAAAATAAATTATTTCCACTTTCTATTAGTATTTGTTGTTTTATTGGTTCAAAAGTTATAAACAAAACAAATGGGGTGATGACGTTTGGAACACCCTTTATAATACAGGGTGTTCGGAAAGTCACTGTGCACTTATATGTATTTAATAGCATACAATAGTACAGTATAACATTGCATATATGATAGAGGTTATGGATGGGACCATCAGAACTTATAAAAGGTGTTGAAAGTGATGTCCTTTAACAGCAATACAGGCCTGGACCCGTCTTATTTTATTTTGAAACACCTTTGTCAGTTCTTCTTTTGAAATGGACCTTATGTACGCAGTTATTGCAGTTTTCAGGTCATGAAGCGTGAGTGGACGATCTCGATTATATAAGTGCACAGTGACTTTCCGAACACCCTGTATTTAATAATTATATGATGTATAATCTTATTATACTTATATTTAATTATATTAATAATTAATTATTGGTGTTAACAATTAATATTTATATGGATAATATTAATATTAATAATATTTAATCACAATATTTAATTACATGATGTATACCGTACAGTCTTATTATACTTATTTAATTGTACTAATAAGGAATTAATTAATTATTAATGCTAAAAATTGATATTGGTATTAATAATATTAATAATATTAACATATTTAATTATATTTCAACGTCTAATATCCAAATAAATACGAAGGTATAATCTCAGCTGAATACCCATATGTAATTATGTGTAGTTATGTGAATGCGTAATCCTAGCCGAATATCCTAACCATGTATTTCTAAACATATGTTTGAAGCTTACAACAGATAATCTCCACGTACTTCTCTCTCTTTACCTCTGTATCTTTAAAGCTACTCTGCGTTATCCATCAAGATTTACCATACAACTCCATTCTGCCAATAAAGCATAAAATTTGCTTGTTAATGGCAGTTCTTTGCTATGTAAATATACGAAGGCATTACCATCCTGTTTCTCCAAATGTATAATGAGCATTGAACAAGTGAGTGTGTCTACATGTATGTATGTATGGATGTATAATATGTATATGTGGGTATGTATGGACATATGTATTTAGGTATATCTATGTGTGTGTATGTATACGCCACATGAATGTGTATATATATTTACACACACACACACACACATATATATATATGCAAAGAAATCACAAAGCAACACGTGATCTTTTTAATAAGCAAAGAATCACAGGGAAAAGGAAAAGGAAACACGAAGTCCAAGCGCTTTCGTGACATATTCACATCTTCAGGGACAAGAAAGAAATAGGTCAGTTGTGTCTCTAATTCTAACATTCTAATTTGTTCTGCAACAGTGTAATTGTCCATTAATTCTAAAGCTGTCTCATCTAAGATGTCTTCATCAATTAAGTGGTCTATAACGAATTCTTTTAATACCCTTTCTGATGCATTCTGCGGTACTTTTATTTTAAAAATCTCAGCCAATTTTTCCCAATCCGTCTTTTTAAGATCTCCTTTAAGGGCTTCGGTATTTGGGTTCTGCACGAAAGAGTCAACGTTGAAAGCCATTTCATAAAAAAAATCTTTTCGTTTTTTAAATTAAAATCTTTAAAACTTTCAACGGTCTTTAACTTTTACTGTGTTTAAACTTTAAAACTTTTCCTTTCTAGACCTTTTAAAGTGTTTAAAAGAAAAATTTTAAGGTCCTTTAAAGTCTTTTAACCCCTAACAGAATTAACAGAGAAACCCTGGTTTATCTTTGTCAAATTGACTTTTTATTTTTAAAATTAAATGACTTTTATTTTTATAAGTTAAATGACTTTTTAGTTTATTTACTACGGGTTCTGGTATTTGAGGTTTAAGTTTCCTCATTCTCTCAGAATATAATTAATTAATTCCCGCAAAAGGCGGAAATTTCCCGGACAGGCCCCCATGTCATGTAATGAACGATATGGTTATGTATACACTTTACTTTTATGTATTTGTTGGTATTAAGTATACCCTTATTTTAATCTGTTGTCATTTTACATTTTAACCACATCATACATTTTTAACCCAAGGTTATATATATATATATATTCTTATTTCTCTGTCAGTTCGTGTAGGGGGGTAATTATAAACCTTTTACGAAAATAATATACTTGTCACAGATCATATTAAACCAATTACAATACAATGAAATTTTTGAATATTTGTTTGGAGAAATGACACTTGAGACATTGATTCTTACTCCAAGAATTTGATATTTAGAATTAACACCAGACACTTAATATAAAATGCATAGGCCAGTCAAAATATGACTGTTGGCCAATTTTTTTGGCATGGAATCAATTACATTGAAAAAGAAAGCCACTTAATCATAAGACAATTAATTAAAATGCATAAACACTTTAAATTTGACTGTTAGACAATTTTAATCTATAATTGGTAGTTATTTAACTGAATACAGCCGTATTGTAATATGCCAGATCATTTAAAATGAATAAACGCCTACACACTACAATTTTTGAATTGACTTAATTTTTTAGACAACAATTTGTTCTCTACCCGGCCTTTTACCGTATCGTGTACATAATACAATTTCATAGAATTATTTGAATCCTATCTGGTTATTTGACCATTCCAATTATAATGTTTAATGCATACCTTAGTTACATTGTTACCTACAGTACTTCCTTTTGACAGTGGTAATTACTCTCTTGAGAATTTATACATTATAATTTTAGAGTGTTCACCGACTCTAACAAAATATACGGAGTCTCCGTTTTCTTCCTCCAGAATTTGGTAGGATAGACTCTTTTGGGAGTCTTTTTGACAGGCGCGAACTTTCTTTTCACTTTAGCTTGGTGAGTATTTTACTCAATTTTAGAAGAACGATTTCGTTTCTAAGTACCACACGATTTGAAATTTATCATTAGGGCACAATATATATTTTTATATATGTTCTTAAAAGGAGAAATAAATCTAATGTTCTTATTTAATTTCAACACAGGTTTGCGAGAGTGGACCTTTATTTACCACGTTCTGAAATGCACTGAAGCTAAGCGTCTTTCTTTGTATAATACCCTCTTTGTCGGCCTATGGTTCGGCGTGGCTGCCAGGTGCAATAGTTATACCCAACTAAGATTCTCTTCTGATTACTCTCATTTGTAAGAATTAATTATTAGCCTTTTAGAATGTGTAATTTTACATGCCATTAAACTTGTTAATAATGTAACAACATAATTTTAGCGGAGTTTACCCATTTTATACATAAATGAACATTAAATTTTATAACGCTTTCTTTCTTTCTTTTGAGTGAACGCAGAAATTCACGTGCCTCCTTCCAATTTAATGTAATTTTTACATCAGATATTTTCTTAGTTTCTGGGTAACCTTTATAGGGTATTTTTATCCGAACTTATTCAGAATTAAATAGACACTTGAATTCATGTCTTTTTCCCTAAATTACACGAGTATTTAACATGCATATGTTTTAAATTCCATGTACTTAAGAATTTCCAAATTGCTTCGTTTACACCCGAAACTGCGAAAATGCCCCGCCATTTTGACGAACAAAAGAATTCTTTATTTGAGCTCCGCTTAGCTTTCCGTTTGGTATTTAATAAAACTATTTATACATACAATTCATTCTATTTGCATGATCAATTTATTTGTGGGTTAATTTATGACCCGCAATTAATTAACCTTGTTGCATTATTCCCATACATAACAATATATATATATATATATATATATATATATATATATATATATGCTCCCTGTAGCAGCTGGTGGGCTCATCAACTCGCATAAAAACAATAATAAATTGCAATATTGATATTATTATTGATTGTGTCGTTGTTAATACTGCTTTATATTGTCTATTGTATTATATCTGTCAATAAACTTATCATCATCGTCATCATATTGTCTATACATAACCTTTGGTTAACCTTGGTTTTGCTTCTGCCCGAATTGTTCATTCTGAGGAAGGCCAAATTTGTCACTCCACCTTAGACTTACAGTTTAACGTGGAATCCGAACCACTCCCCATGAGCGGTCAGAAATTACAAAGTTCTCATCCGGACTGATCACACGACCTCCCGATGAGCAGCCCAGCGTCTTAACCACTAAGCTACCCAGGGTACCCATTTATCTACCAACCAACTTTTATTGTGTGGAAGGATGAACAGCTGGGTTGTGCTGCGCACCGCCTGCCGTCACCTCGTAGTCTTTCCGTGCGTTGGTTCTCTTTACAAGAAGGTGAAGCTGGTGTCCCTACCTCTACATATGCTTAAGAATACATTAATTGTCGCACTATCATATATACATATATATATATATATATATATATATATATATATATATATATATATATATATACACACACACTGTATATAGATGTGTGTCATTATATGTCACTCTCTATATACCTTTGGTATGCCTTATAAATATAGCAGAGACCAATAAAATTATTATTATTATTATTATTATTATTATTTGCATGTGATTATGCACCCATACCACTGGCAAAAACCTTAGGGTCATTAACGATTATTATTGTTATTATTAATATTATCGCAATCCTTAAGGGTAGCATTTGCAACCTCAGTCTGAAACTACAGTCTCCCAACCTCCTCACGTTGCGGTGTTGCCCCACCTTCCTGGGGCCGCAGTTTCCGCACCTTCCTGGGGGCGCAGTTTCCGCACCTCTATCTCTGCCACCACCATCATCACCTTGAGAAATCAAGGATTATGCACCCATAATATAGTCAAGAAGCTAATTTCTGTAGAGGGCCAAATAAAGGAGTTGGTTCAACTAGCACTACAGACTTAGTTTGAGCATATATCTTTTTAGGACAACCCTTCAGGATCATCCCCTGGTAGTTAGTAAAGCAAATTTGTGGTATCACTTTTTATGTAGATGCAATTTTAGGAGGCATAGTAGCGACCGAAAAACCTCGATTTTTGCATCTAAATTGTTGATGGTGTGATTGCTTTAGGGTAAAATATGGAACGATTTTGGTAGGAATGACACAAGTGTTGTATATCAATGGAAAGGGAATTAAATAATCTATTCAATGATATATCATAGATGTAATTAGCATGAATAATGAAGTGAACAGGCCGATTTAAATAAACTGCAAAATATTTGCATCAGTCCAGCAGATCGAATCATTTTCAAAGAACACACAAAAGTTTCTTTATTAAGCATTTAATCCATTAACATTGTAGAAGGGAAAGGGATTGCTTGATTTAAATGTAAAATTTTTATATTTTAATTTATTTGTTTTCCAGACTTTACAAGGATGATATTTTGCATTTGATTTAAATCGGCCTCTTAACTTCATCATTGCACTAAATTAACTAAAATATACCAGAAAAAAACTTAATTTCTTTTCTCTTGCCTTGGCAGGAGAGTGAAGGCTTATTTGTGAAACATGGAGGATGAGGATAGAAATGCAACCGACGTACCACCAGCCTCATCTCGACTATGTGAAGAGCCAAAATCCACAAACTTTAGTAAGTGCGTTATTTGCCAAAAAGTGACAATTGAAACACTCAGCAAAGCGAAGCCTGCATCAATACCAATCCTTATTGATGCCATAAAGCTGCGTTCAGACGATGTACATGAGAGATTGGGAGAACATTTAGTTTCTCCTCCACACCATGAAGTTCTGTGGCATTCAACCTGCTGTACAAAGTACACTAGCAAACAAAATCTACTGTATGCCAAACCAAAAGACGCCGTAGTGATTCACCAGCTGTCACAGTCGCACCAGTTGCAGCACTAACAGATGAACCATCCTCATCATCTTGTAGAAAGTCCAGGTCGGTGACAGAACCCTTTGATTCCTCCAGGTGCATCTTCTGTAAGAGTAAAACGCACAAAAAGGCAGGGGCGTCCACACGAGGGGGCACCAGGGGGCCAAGCCCCCTTGTTTTTCAATGGTGCCCCCTCGTTTTTTCGTCAACTGCTTACAAATAGATTTTATCATAAACCCAAAATCCAGTCATAATATTTGAAGATAGTAATTGGTTATTATATATATTATTAATATTGTATAATTTCCCATATTGTTGATATGAAGAGAAAATCGTGTAATTAAAATTAAAACGTAAAATTTGTTGTGGAGAACGCGACTACGAGATCGTTAGGAAGATATCTTGTACATTACTTAAAGAGCTGAATACTGTCTTCAATAACCTTCTCAGTCCCATGACAATTATTTATATGTATATTATGTAAGAATAACAAACTTGTATATCTACTAAGTTATTGTGTATCTGGTTTCACCCTAATATCATGGATATACAAAGGATGTTTAAAAAAAAATCCTTATTTTTCCATATTTGAAGCCCTATAATTTGCCCTCGTAACTGCCTCCAGAAGGCAGGAAATACTGTCCCAGACAACGTAAATTTCCAAAATTTCCCGGGAAGCATGCCCCCGGACCCCGTAGAGCTCGCGCCTGTGGCGGTAGCAAATACTCGTGCCCCCCTGTATTTGGAAATGCCCCCCTTACTTAATTGATCCTGTGGACGCCCCTGCAAAAGGTCAAGGTCATGTACAAAGTTGCAACACTTCAGGCGTGCCAGGCTATCATGGATGCTGCGGATTCACAAGGCGATGACGATATGCTTCTCATCCTTCATGGAGCCAGACAGGATTTGGTGGCAGCAGATGTTCAGTATCACAAAGCGTGTTATGCTGTATATACAAACAAATCGAACCTAAAGTACCGAGCGTTCAAAGAGAGTGTTGCTGAAGAAGTGTATGCAGATTCGTTTCAACAGCTAGTCTCAAGTATACAACCTGACATAGAAGATGGAAAAGCATTTGATATGGGTGTTCTTTTGTCAATGTACAAAAGCTTACTGCAGCAACACGGGGTATCAGTAGTCAGCTACACAAACCAAAAACTGAAGAAGCGTCTCAAGAACTATTTCAAGGAAAGCATTGTCTTTTATCAACCGTACAATAAATCAAAACCTGACCAAGTGTATTCAAGTTTACTCTCCTTGCAGGATGTTATAAACTCAGCATTCAAACAAGCAGCACAGTCAACACCAGTTCAATCACTGGGACAACCTGAAGAGCCAAAACCAATGGATGATTCACAGAGCACACGTACAGTTGCGCTCATTATTCTCAGGACACTCTTGAGAACAGATAGCGACACCTGGCATATATTTGTTGTGTGTACTACAAACGGTTGTAACATTTTATGAATGAATGTTTAGTGAGTGAGGTTGGTTGGTTGACTCATTGCCAAATGTGTTTAGAACATTATTATTTCCATTCATCACTGTGGTTTACATATTACTAAGGAAACATAAATGAATAATTAAATATAAATTCAAGAAGGGGATATATATTAACAAGGGGGATGTCAATGAAGTGAATAAAAAGTGGTGTTGTAAAAACTAAAAACAAACCTTCGGACGTGATGACAGTGTTCATGGTATTGGCAAATCTGAACGAACTGAAGTTTCAATGGATGAAACAGAGCCGTTGATAGGCATTATTGCACCCTGAGCAAATTCTACAACTTTCACCACCCATCCCCCCTTTATTTATTTATTGATTCATTTATTTATTTATTTATTTACCTTTAATATTGAACATAGATTTAGATATCATTTGGTGTTATAACAAAAGCAGAGCAAAACCCTGATATATAAAAATACATATATAGGTGGTTTATGAATGAAAAAAACAATGTTTTGATGCATATTAAATTTTAATAACATTATAACCAGTGTTGTAGTCAAGGCCACGACCTCCGAGGCCGAGACCAAGGCCGAGGCCGCAGTGTCCGAGGCCGAGACCAAGGCCGAGGCCGCAGTGTTCGAGGCCGGCCCAAGGTCGAGGCCACAGTGTCCGAGGCCGAGGCCAAGGCCGAGGCCAGTTATTACACACACGCATGTAAAACAGAAGCAGGCAGTTGTGCAGCAACTTATTTGGTTGCGAAATTGACTTGACACAAACACATGACTCTAACATTTATTTTTCAAAGAATATGCTCATTACATTTTAAAAACATAAGAGTCTCCAACATCTGAGGAGACAGCCTCGCCCGATGTGGTCGCATTATTATCCCTCCTCGGCTAAAAATACGCTCCACCGGAGCACTGCTGGCTGGCACACACAAAATATTTTTTGAAAGGGTATACAGTGAAGGGTACTTGAGGTTTCCCTCACTTTTCTCCTTCCAAAATGTCACTGCATCCATCCCATGCCGCTCTTCATCTCTCAGATATTTCTCAAGCTGTACTCGCACACAGTCCTTTTCCCGACTCCTTGACCTTGTGCGACTCCTTATACTTTTATATTTGGCCAACAAACGGGGCACTTTTGCAGGGCTTTCATCATCTTCGCTGCAGGTGTGGTAAAAGAGGGCTCCAGCTTCTTCGCCGTCATTCGATGAGAACCTTTCCGCTTCTGTTATGACGATCTCTGTAATATAAAGCAAAGGAAATCAGTCCAGAAAAATTAAATTTGCAAGTTTATTCAAATTATTGTACATTTGTACAAGTTCTGAACTATTTTTTTGGATCCTGTTCTCAACCCTTGCTCTTTCACTCTTGATCATAAACTCAACATACCTTTTAGAGTATTCTTCAGAATTTCGTGGGCATTCTCCGGACCTTCTTCGCACACCAGTGACACCACGTCTGCATCAACCCAGTGCAACATGTACTGTGGATCCAGGACAGCAGCCACAAGATAAAGTTTTTCAATAAATGGCTCTTGATGGCTTCTACTGCCTGGATCGGTGTCCATGCCACAGTTGATAAACACCCCTCTGAAACGTTTTTTCAAAGAAGTGTGTAGAGCTGTGACCAGGGTTTTACAAAACCTTGCATTATCAGTCCACTTGCGGAGATGGCTGTTTATATCAAGGACAACAGGAACTACTTGACTTACTGTGGCACTCTGATCCCCTGTAAAACAAAAACAAAATTTACATTGATGAACGATTTTGAACTAATTACCACCAATCAAATGACAAAGTTATTTATACATTGTAAATTTGAATGATTGTTCAGGGAATGTTTGTGCCACTAAAACTCTTATTCTGAGTCAAGTTGGTGGCTTCGGTGAATGGCTCCAGAATTTTGCACAGCTCAGTTAACTGCCCCCACTCGTGACGAATCAGAAGAGCATGAGCAAACTCTTGGGTATCGCACACCTCAGCCAATTTCTTGAGGTCCATTCCTTCCATCCCCAGCAGTGACCGAAGCTGGTGGTATACTGAGTTCCAGCGAGTAGCCACTGCTGCAGGTATGGTTCGGCCATCTCCAAATTTGTCTTCAAACCTAGAAATAAGAAAGGCATTTTAATGTCTTCCATTCACACTCACACCAGACAATTGAAAAGGCAGAGCTGCCAACCTTACCAAACAAAATATGGAAAATCCATAGTAGTTGGCAGCTCTGAAACCGTTACTCACCTTTCTTTGAAAACAAAACTCTTGTATAAGAGAGTGGAGATCTTCGTAACTTTGGCGATCGCTCGGCTGACACACTTCATGTCTGCTAACCCGTCACGAACCACAAGTTGAAGTGTGTGGGCGAAGCAAGATATCCGCTGCCTTGAGCTTGTTCTCAATGCAGCGTCAACATGAGCTTCATCTTCTTCGTCCAGCTCCTCCCAAAGTGTCTCATCTTCCACTTCCTGGTCCTCCTCAATGTCCTCCTCAAAAGCTGTCTCTTCATTACCCTCTACTGGAAATTGAACCTTGAAAGCTTTTTCCATGTTTGCATCATTGTCCGTGACTATGTACTCTACCTGAAATAGCAAAAAAAATTAATGCTATAGCTGGTGCATTTATCTCTATTTATCATTGACAGTTTAAAACCCTAACAATGACAGCCTTAACCAACCTTTGCTCCTATGTTATAATCTTCCAGAATGCTTTCAAATGCTTGTGCAATTCTTTCCCCTGTGTGCTTCCCATGGAAGCGCTGGCAGGTCAGGAGAACAGACAACAACCCATAATTTCTAGTTCTAGGGTTTGTGCCCATGATGTGCGCTGTTACACCCAAGTAGCTGCGCATGGTCCTATCAGTCCATATGTCAGTCGTCAAGGAGATACTGCTATGGTGGGACAGCAAGTCCATGACCTTCTTGATTCCTTCAGCTCTCAACTTGGGAAGTGTCTGACTTGTCAATGTTGACCTTGCCATGGGCTGATACCTAAAATTTCCAACAAAAAATATTCAAACGTTAACAGTTTTTAAATGAAATAAATGCACCAAGCCTATGCTGCTCTGTAAGATGGAGTTCAGCAAGGCATAATCATGCCCCTTGAGGATAGAGGGGAGCAAAAAAACATTTCATTTACCTTGGATCCAAAACTTGCAGAAGGTTCCGGAAGTGCTTGTCCTCAACAATGGAAAGTGGTAGGCTGCATCCTACCATGAACCTCACTACTTCCTCAGATTTCAAAACTGATAGCAATTTGTACATGCACTTACTCTGCTTTGTGCACACGTTTCAGGTGCCTTGTAAAATTGGAAGTGGTACCGTAGAACTCACTAAGTTTTGGAGACTTTGCCTTACAAAACTTGCACCTTGCTCTATGTTTTTTCTTTCCATTTTCTTCAAATATCT
Source organism: Bathynomus jamesi (assembly GCA_023014485.1). Classification (NCBI taxonomy): domain Eukaryota; kingdom Metazoa; phylum Arthropoda; class Malacostraca; order Isopoda; family Cirolanidae; genus Bathynomus; species Bathynomus jamesi. The sequence continues at coordinate 160,063 of JAJOZX010007127.1, read as the reverse complement.
CATGCTCGAAGTATCCAAATTGGATGATTCGAGAATTTGCAGACATTATTAAGTTAGAAGCGCAGATGAGATGAGAATCGGCACAGTACTGTAAATGACAATAGTAAAACTGTAAAAGACAGTAAATGACATTATGCACGCATCAGTGTTGTCAGTTATTACTGTACGATTAATTTTTAAAATTCTAGTATATAAACAATCACATGGTGATTCCTTACGATACTTATACAGTATGCCAAAGGAAGCCATAAATTTGTATTAAAAAAATATTTTAATAAAATATAAAAATAATTGTTGAATAAATTACTCACGTTATGATTATAATTATAACACTCCAAATAACAAGACTATTTGTCAGTATTTGATTATAAAAATAATGTGCCACTGTACGACAATACGGACTCACAATAGGCTAGAGCGAATTCAACTGTCGCTCCCAAGACTGACAAGAGTACGTGTATTAACAACATATGCGGCTCTGCCAGACGTACAATTCTAGTTAATTACAAATAAGTAATAATTTCAATAAAATACATATAAATGGCTTATATCATTATTACTGAAGTAACTATTAGCAAAAATAAACTTATTATAAAAAAAATTCGCGATTGTTCCACTTATATTTTCATTACAGCAGTAACATATAATTTATATTTACTTGAGCAAAAAATTTATCGCTCCATCCGGCTGCAATATTATTTTGTATTCAAACAGTGGTACGCTGTTTGAAGCTATGCTATAAGTTTCATGTCACATGAATTTTTAAAATATATTTTAAGAATATTTATTTTAATATCTTAAAATTAATATTTTTTTCTGTTAAATTAATATTTATCGTTTCATGCAAGGGGGAGCGATCGCTCCATCGCTCCTATACGCCATTCCCCACTGATTAATTATTTGTATTATAAATTAATTTATTAAATTTGTATTCTAACATAAACGACATTGTGTTACTTATTACTTAGTTATAGCTACCTGTCTGATCGCGAGAGAAAGATGGTGTTCTCACCACTCTTATTGAAATAAAAATATCCAATATAAAAATTAATTCAAAACGGGCGGCCTCGACCGGCCTCGGCGTATTTTTCGAGGCCAGAAGGTGTCGAGACCAAGGCCGAGGCCGAGGACAAGGCCGAGGCATTACATAGCGAGGCCAAGGCCGTGGAAAATCGGCATCGAGGCCGGCCTCGAGGACTCCAACACTGAATTTATAACATTACCAGATTGATGGGTATCTGTAGGTTTCATCATCACTGCTTAGAATATCTTCCAATTGGCAAATGGACGACAGCTGAATAGATACTACTGGTATGGCACTGTTATATCCGGAGCAAATGCTATTTCTAGATCAACAACACTGATATAGTAATAAGCAGTCACTGAGAGAAATATTATTTAGAAACGAAGAATGTTTTGTATTGAGGCAGAATCATAAATGCATATAATTGTTTTGTATTAATAAGTTCCATGTTACAACTTAAGTGTTGAACTACTGTAGCTGTGACTCTTGGCGGTCTCTCACCTCAAAGGATAGAATTACAAAAACAAACCTATTACAGTGATTCATATCAATAAACATAGAGCCATTTAAACGATGATATTTGACAATTTTGCAAAGGTGTTACACATTCATAATTAGCATTGTATTTGAGAGATATTTTATACATGAACACAACAAATTTAATAGCTTGCCCATCACCAAATTAACTAATGAAGCTGCCAAAAGTGTTGTGCTCAATAAGCTCTATTTTCTGCTACGTTGCATCATCTTACCTGAGAAACATGGTTCAGAGGAAGAGTTGATATCACCTGAGTGTAGCAATATGTCGGATGAAAGAAGGATCTATAAACAATATAGTTTACTGTACGTCCCATTCAAGCGAAAGGACGTGATGTCAGTCCCAAAGAGGTCATGACCTATGAATTGGCCACAGTACCATGGCATTAGCTTATGTCATTCCTGCCAAAATCGTTCCATACTTTACTCTAAAGTAATCATACCATCCAAAATTTACATGCAAAAATTGAGATTTTTCGATCGGTACCATGCCACATAAAATTGCATCTACAGAAAAAAAGATACCACAAATTGGCTCTACTAACTACCAGGCGATGATCCTGAAGGGTTGTCCTAAAAGGGTATGAAGTCAAACTAAGTCTGTAGTGAAGGTTAAGCGAACTCATTTTCACTGGGCCTGGGCTCCTTGTCTAATATTGGTAGGCGTTACCAAAAGACAGACACTGGCTTTTATTATTAAGAGATAAAAACTCGCAATGTGACTAATACTGAATAATCATCAAAACAAAATTACATACATAGCTAGATACAAAAATACAACAAAGAACTGATAGGATGATCCAGAAAGGTGTTTCCAAAAATATTTATGTGACAAGTTATTTCTGGAAATGCATTTTTGGGTTACCATGTTTGAATAATATAGAAAATTATCATTAAGAGCAGGGTTATTTATGACAGTGATATAACTGTATACATCATATTAAATTATAGAAGCTCAATAATTTTTTCAGGGCGGTACGAAAGTAATGCCTCCCATTTTCTCACAAAATATAATTCCACCTACAATGAAAATTACAATGAATATGCATACATACGTGGCAAATATAGTTATTTTTCCACATAGTCTCCGTCAACTGCAATGCACTTTTGCCACCGTTGAACCAGGAGCTGTATACCGACGTTGTAAAACTCCTTGTCACTACATCAGAATCAGTCACAAACCTTTTTCATCACGTCATTATCATTCTCAAAGTGTTGCCTACGTAAGCAATCCTTTAGCGGGCCAAAGAGATGGTAATCTGAAGGTGCAAGATCCGGACTATAAGCAGGATGGGAGAGAACGGTCCATCCCAATGCCGTGATCGCCTCCCATTGCGCAGGCTGGTGGGAGGCTGAACGTTGTCATGAAGGAGAAGCACCTCGTTCATGTCTCAGTTAGGACGAGTGCTTCGTAAGCGGCGTTTCACTTTCATTAATGTCTCGATGTACCGCTCCAAGTTAACAGTGGCACCCTTTGGCATAAAGTCCACAAGCAGGATTCCCTCACTCTCTCAAAACACAGATGCCATGACTTTACCCGCAGAGGGCTGCGTTCTGAACTTCTTTGCTGGTGGTGTCTTATGTCTTTCCCCGCTCTTGAAACGCTTTGCCCAATATCTAACGGTACTCACATCAACGGTAGAGTCGCCGTACGCATTCTTTAAACGCCTATAAATATCCACTGGAGGAACCGCTTCCGCAGTAAGAATTTCATTAACTGTTCTCTGCTTCGTACGCACATCTAGAAAGGTAACAATGGGTTGCATTAGTTGGCCTGAGCGCTGAGCTAGTTTCTAGCTGATGATTGTTTATGTAGTGTATTTGATGTAATTTTTATGGGACATACAGTATATGAAAGTTATTTGTAATTGAAATATATATTGATGACATTTTTCCAACTGTAATCTATAAAGATTTAAAAGGTAAGATTTGGAAATTTTCCTGTAGTAATTCACTCAAAAATATTTTACTGACTAAAATATGTAATCGAAAGTTGTATGTACAGTTCCCTGCAATAGTTCCGCTCCATCCTCTACGAGATGTGAAAGCAACGCAGTCCCTCTTAAACCCCTCAGGTGTTGTCATAGTAATACTTTTATTTATTGAAAACCAATGACAGAATAAATATATTGTTTACTGTAGTTTTGGTGGTAATGCTAGGACGACTATGTATGTTATTCATGCATTATTCATAAATTTAGGGAATACAGTAGCTAGGTTATTTCACAAACGTAGGATACTTTAAAAACTTTCAATCATAGGATTTTGATGTGGCCATGTTATAGTTAAAGTGTAAGATAAGTTGTAGTATCGACTTTTCCTCCAGGCAATAACATTCTTGTTTAAAGTCCATGCATCATCAACAAATGATTATCCGGAAAAAGGTCTATCCATGGAGAGATAATGATAACATAGTTCAATTTTTAATAACAAAAATAACCATGAATCGAATGAATTTAGAGATTTTCTTAAGAACATACAAAACATAATGTTGAAATTATAAGAAAATTACAATCGTTCAAGTAAATAAATATATATTTACTACATCATAACCATAACATTATTATACACAATTACTCAATACTTGGTCCATCCTCCATTATTATTAATGACTTCTCGTAGCCTATTTGGAACAGATGCCACGTGATTGTAGATGACTTGTAGGTTCGTGCGGAAAAGTTCCGACTCTGCCATGGTGTGTTCCAGTAGGTGCCGAGATGTCCGCTCCTGCCCAGATCATCGGAGAGAGGAAGAGCCAGCCTCGATGATGAGCCACGCAGCAGTCGCCCGGCATCGGCTGTGGCATCTCACACTGTGCAACGTGCTAACAGCATCATTCGATCAAATCGGCGCGTCACATACAAGGAGCTATCACTGGAGCTAGGAATTAGTATAGGAAGTGTGAATACGATAATTCAGCAACTGGGATACTTAAAAGTGTGTTCACGGTTTGTTCCTCGCCAACTGACTGAAGATCACGAAGTTCAAAGAAAAGAAATTGTTTCTGAGTCGTTGGTTTGATACGAGACAGAAGGGATAACTTCATTTCACGAATTGTGACTGGGGATGAGACTTGGGTACACCACTTTGAACCTGAAACAAAACGTCAATCCATGGAATGGCATCACGCAGACTCCCCACGCAAGAAAAAGTTCAAAATGGCTTCCTCTGCAGAAAAGGTTATGCCACCATCTTCTGGGACATCAACGGGGTGATTCTGGTGGACATTATGAAGAAAGGACAAACAATCAACTCAGAGGCATATATTTTTACCCTATAGAGACTCTAGAGACGTATAAAACGAGTTCGACCGGAGAGAAAACTGGAAGACGTCCTTCTTTTGCACGGTAGTAATATGGGCGCAAAAGGAGAGAGTGCAATGCAATTGCAAATGTTGAAAAGGAAATGTTGGCACCAGTGCCAACCCCCCATTGCTGCAAGGCACCCCCCTAAAGGGGGAGGGGGTTGCTGCAAGAGCAACCAGGGATTATGCAACTTAGAGGCGGAGTTATCCACCAAGTTGCAATGAACTCCCGCTGGGGGAGACTTCTTTGGGGGAGAAGTTGGGACGGCCTCACCCCCCAAAGGGGTATACCTAACCTAAGAGAGAGGAGAGAGAGAGAGAGGAGGAGAGGTGTTCGCTTGACAGGAGCCAAGCGTATATTAAGATTTCAGCCGAGCGGCCGTTCTCTTATAGGGCCCCTAATCAGCCAGTCGGCTTAATCAGCCAGTGCTTCCAGGCATTATCAGCCAGTTGGCACAGTGTATACTTAGTTTTGGCACGTACTCACCCGTCTATACGCCCATAAAATATTACGATTAAATGTGTCGGGCTGGAGACCCGGCGGCGGCGCGTCCTTCCGCGGTTGGTAGCCAGGGTGACCTAATGATCCGTGTTAAACTGTAGGTCTAAAATGGACTGTAAACATCCTTCCAAGGTTGGTAGATAAAATGGGTAACCTGTCTCCGTCCTCGCTCGCTTTCTCTCTCTCTCTCTCTCTCTCTTTTATATATATATATATATATATAGGGTGTCCCATAAGTCCGGCATCATAGGAGAAATTCATATTTTTCTATTTCTACAAACCATAATTCATATTTTTCTCTTTCTACAGGCCATAATGTCTGTGAGCAAGGAAGAACGAATCAAGATAATTCTACTCATAGGAAATCGGAGTCAAAGAGAGGCCGCTGCTGAATTTAACAGACTGCATCCAGACCGCGAGCCAATAACACAGTTGTGTAGCAGACTTGTTGCAAAGTTTAAGGAAACAGGATCCATAGAAGATAAACCACGCAGTGTACCTTCAAGGAGGTCCACTGACGATGATACAGCGACTGTTATCCTGGCTCATTTTAACAGAAGTCCCAATAAGTCTCTTCGGCGATTGTCCGCCGAGACAGGAGTGTCGAAAAGTAGCATCCATCGCATTCTTCAGGCTCACAAATGGCATCTATATAAACTTCAGATCCTACAGAAATTAAGCGAAAATGATCCCAACCGGCGGATGGAATTTTGTGAATGGGCTACGGAACAATATGCTCGGGATGCCAATTTCCCGTCCGCCATTCTGTTCAGTGACGAGGCTGTTTTTTATGGAAATGGTGAGGTAAATCGACAGAACACCCGCTACTGGTCTCAAAACAACCCTCACTGGTATACCTCTTCAAAGGAACAAGGTGCATCTCGGGTGATGGTATGGTGTGGCATTTGGAAGGATCGCATCATAGGCCCCCTCTTTTTCGATGAACATGTCACTGGAGGCACCTACCTACGTATGCTCAAGGAAGAAGCATTTCCCAGTGTCTTGAACGAAGAAGGAAATTTCCCAACATGGTTCCAGCAAGACGGCGCTCCTGCACATTACAGCACCCAAGTAAGGGAATACCTGTACCAACAATTCCCTGGTCATTGGAGAGGACGTCGAGGGCCTGTGGAATGGCCAGCTAGAAGCCCGGATCTCACGCCACTAGATTTTTATCTCTGGGGCCACTTGAAAGCGCTGGTATACGCAGAGAAAATTAGGAGTGTTGAACATTTGCGGCAGCGCATTATTGGGGCATGTAACACCATTACTCTTGACATCATTCACCGTGTGCTTGCTGACTGGGTATCACGTCTGAATTTGTGTATTGAAAACAATGGTGTACATATTGAGCACGTTCTGTAAATAAAAGCTTTTGTTTTGCCTTTTTTTATTATTTTTCCTATGATGCCGGAATTATGGGACACTCTGTATATACAGGGTCTGTCAAAAAAAAACTAAGCCAATTTGAAATCTCTATAAAATGCACAATTTGATAGAGATTTCAAATATTTTTTTACACTAAATAAATAAAAGGCTCATAAATAATCTGTGATAATTTTATAACTTTATTTTAAATATTTTAGGAGTTATGCGGTTATTTCTACAGATTGCGAAAATTTCAGTTTTTCTCATTATGCAATATCTTCTTTTTTCTCTTTTTCAGAATTTGTTTCGATTTAGAATTTTTCGTGAATACCTCTAAATATGCCATTCTCACATGGAGATAAAATAATCATAAAGCATTATAGAGTTGAAAAAGGTTAAAGTGCAAGGAAATTACTTTCTGAATTCGATTATAAAGGATGGACTAGATCAGGTTTAGATTACTTATTGAGAACTATCGATGAAACAGGAAGCATTGAAAGGAAGGTTGGTAGTGGGCGACCAAAATCAGTTAGAGTAGATGAAAATATTCAGAAAGTGGAGGAACGTATCCTTAGTCAAGAGGATCGACCTGGTAGCCACATGACACCTGCTCAAATATCAAAAGAACTAGAAATATCAGAATCAAGCGTAAGAAGGATTATTAAATCTGATCTGCAATTTAAACCACTTATAAGAGTGCATGGACAAAGATTGTCAGAAGTAAACTGTCAGAAAAGAGTTGCGAAATCCAAACGTATTTTACGTATAATAACTGAAGATAAACTTTCCAGGACATTTTTTACGGATGAAAAACGTTTTACGGTAGTGCCACCAAGAAACTCACAGAATGACCGGGTTTATTCTGATGTTGCGAAGAAAAATGAAATCCAAGATGAAAGACTGTACGCAACAAGGAGTCACTTTTCTTCTAGCGTCATGGTTTCTGTTGGAGTATCCAAGTTGGGAAAAACTTCAATATTTTTTATTGAGCCAGGAGTGAAAATTAATGCTCAATATTATTCAAATACCCTGCTTGAGAAAATGCTTCCAGAAATGAGAAACTTGGCTAGTCAAGGTTACTTTATTTTTCAACAAGATGGTGCAACATCACATACTGCCAAAACAACCATCGAATATTTGAAAAAGAATGTGCCTGAATTTCTGGAACCGAATAATTGGCCGCCTAACAGCCCTGACCTAAACCCTGTAGACTACGGAATATGGGAAAACTTGGCATAGAGAGTGTATAGGAACAGAATAAGGGATGTCAATCATTTGCGTAAGTTGATTATCGCAAAATGGGCAGAGCTCCCCCAAGAGCAAATAAATCGAGCAATAGACGAATTCAGACCAAGATTAAAAAAAGTGATAGAAATGCAAGGGAATCATATTGAACAGTTCTTTTAATTTTATTAAACTAAAAATTATCTACAGTATATCGTAAAAACGTTTTTTTTCATGTTAAGTAGGAGAATCTCACTTTTTAGTTAATTAATTATTAATAAAATTAACAATTCTGAAGATATCGTCATAAAAATTTAAAGGATAATAGGTAATTACCGATACTTTATGGTGTAAACAATTCAACTTAATTAGATAAATGGTTTTGTTTTAATAAAGGTTTGAATTTGGCTTAGTTTTTTTTGACAGACCGTGTATATATATATATTTGCCCGCTTAAAAGTAGGTGTAAGGTGGAGTGTGAAGCTTGACCTTCGCCAGAATGAACAATTCGGGCGGAAACCATCGAAAGCAAAGACGAACCTATATATGTACAATACCGGAAAAAAGTTCATCTAAAAAATTCGTGTAAACATCTTTCCACGGTTGGTAGATAAATGGGTACCCAGAGTGCCCTAGCAGGGATCTCTCTCACGCGCTCTCTTTTATATATATATATATATATATATATATATATATGATACACACAGACCGTGCATGGAACACGGAACTCTTCTAGGAAAATTAAATCCACTATAGTCCGAATAAGTAATGGTAAATGAAAAATACTAAAGGTTTTTTCTTTTTCATGATGCTAGCCCGACGTGGGCAACGGGTCACTCGCAAAGAGGTCCTAAAAATATAGCTTCCCTCACTAGCTATTTGCAAGGCAGATAGGATCTAGCTTTGGGACAGGATCTAGGGTTTAAAGCAGCCTAGCCCAGCTACATTTAGAACCTCAATATAAGCAAAAGACTCGCTGCCTTCACGTCAGATTGAATACATCAAAGAAAAAGGGGTAACTATTATATTTTTAGCCAAAAACCAAAACTTAAACCTCAACTGGCAGAATTGAGCGTCCACTTTTCAAGGCACATAACATGTCCGTTTCATGATGGGAATGAACTCAGAATGGTTCCCTGAGTTTTTTTATGATACACACAGACCGTGCATGGAACAAGGAACTCTTCTAGAAAAATTAAACGGACATGTTATGTGCATTGAAAAGTGGACGCTCAATTCTGCCAGTTGAGGATTAAATTTTGTTTTTTGGCTAAAAATATAATAGTTACCCCTTTTTCTTTGATGTATTCAATCTGACGTGAAGGCAGCGAGTCTTTTGTTTATATTGAGGTTCTAAATGTAGCTGGGCTAGGCTGCTTTAAACCCTAGATCCTGTCCCAAACCTGGATGCTATCTGCTTTGCAGATAGCTGGTGAGGGAAGCTATATTTTTGGGACCTCTTTGCGAGTGACCCGTTGCCCACGTCGGGCTATTATCATGAAAAAGAAAAAACTACAGTAATTGTCATTTACCATTATTTATTCGGACTATAGTGGATTTAATTTTCCTAGAAGAGTTCATTGCTCCATGCACGGTCTGTGTGTATCATAAAAAACCTCAGGGAACCATTCTGAGTTCATTCCCAAATATATATATATATATATATATATATATATATATATATATATATATATATATATTATATATTTCCCCGTTTAAAAGTAGGTCTAAGGTGGGGGCGAAAAGCTTGACCTTCGCCAGAAGGAACAATTCGGGCGGAAACCATCGAAAGCAAAGGCGAGCCTATATATGTACAATTCCGGAAAAAAAGTTCATCTAAAAAGTTCGTGTAAACATCTTTCCTCGGTTGGTAGATAAATGGGTACCCAGAGTGCCCTAGCAGGGATCTCACTCGCCCGCTCTCTTTTATATATATCCCCGTTAAAAAGTAGGTCTAGGGTGGGGCGAAAAGATTGAAATTCGTCAGAATGAGCAATTCGGGCGGAAGCAAACGAAACTAAAGAAAGCCTATATATGTATAGTTCCGGAAAAAATTTCATCTAAAAAATTCTGAAACTTGGTACAAGAAGCGTACACAAAATTTATAATCACGTCAAATTGTATTAATTAGCTCAGCCTCTACCAAATCTGATAATTATTCTTTCAAATTATTCTATATCAATGTAAAACCCGTTAATTCCTTTATATATATATATATATATATATATATATATATACACGCAGTTATATTTATCTTCGTTCACATTTAAAAATAAAATTTGAAACATCTGTTTTTAAAACAAAAACAAAATTAATTACGGGCTAGCTATAAACACCCTCTCACTTCCATTCTGAACTTTTCTCATATATATATATATATATATATATACACACATATATATATATATATATATATATATATATATATATATATATATATATATATATATATATATATATATATACAGGGCGTCCCAAAAAATGTATACACACTTTAACAGCTGATAGCTCAATTGATGTTTCTTTCTTTCCAAGTTAAACCCATTAGAATTAATAATGGCAGTCAGACTAAGCTTTGAACAAAGGAAATTCATTCTAAAATGCTACTGGAAGTGTGAAAACGCAGTTGAAGTGCAAAGACAGTTTAGGAGGGAGTTTCAAACAGATCCACCGACGCGACTTACCATCACTCGAATTAGAGATAAGTTTGAAGCCGATGGAACTGTTCAGAATGTCCACAAGAAGCGTTCCGGAAGACCACGGACATCGACAAGCCCCACAAAGCAAGAAAGAGTACTGGAAACGTATCACCAAAGTCCAAGAAACTCTGTGCGGCAAGCGAGTCGTGAGGTAGGAATCTCAGAATCGTCTGTCCAACGCATTTTGAAGCGCTGTCAATGGAAAAGTTACATTCCAAGATTAGTCCATGCTATTAATGAAGATGATCCGGACCGAAGAGTGGAGTATTGCGAGTGGTACTTGGCACGATGTGGATGTGGATTGGACGAAGGGGTTTCGTAGAATACCCTCCGCGTTCACCAGACCTCACACCACTAGACTTTTTTTATGGGGATACTTAAAAGACAAAGTCTACCCTATAAAACCTGCAACAGTCGCTGAATTGAGAGCAGCCATTGAAAGAGAATGCACAAATAACAAACGAAATGTTTCGTGATGTTTGCGATTCCATTGCTTCGCGTTATCAGCAGTGCCTGGACCAGAACGGACGTCAGTTTGAAAATAGGCGTTGACAAAACAATTAAATAATGTCTGTAGATTCTATTACATTTTGAAAATGAAATGTATTTTAATAAACACTGCCTTTATAATTATTTAAAGTGTGTATACATTTTTTTGGGACGCCCTGTATAATATATATAATTATATATATATATATATATATATATGAGAATGAACTCAGAATGGTCCCCTGAGGTTTTTTATGATACACACTGACCGTGCATGGAACAAGGAACTCTTCTGGGATAATTAAATCCACTATAGTCCGAATAAGTAATGGCAAATGACAAATACCATAGTTTTTCTTTATGATGCTAGTCCGACGTCGGCATTTTCTCTTATTTTCTCTTATTTACGAGTGACCCGTTGCCCACGTCGGGCTAGCATCATGAAAAAGAAAAACTATGGTATTTGTCATTTACCATTACTTATTCGGACTATAGTGGATTTAATTATCCCAGAAGAGTTCCTTGTTCCATGCACGGTCTGTGTGTATCATATATATATATATATATATATATATATATATATATATATATATATTAATCAGCGAACTGCTCGAGATCGTAAACTTTGGGCTAATCACCCGCAACCAGCACGCATCTGTTATTTTTTAATTTATTTATTGTATCGTATAAGAATTCCACCATATAATAAATTTTACAGCGGCTTTCTTCATGGGTAAATAACTATCTTCCACTTTTATGTTTCAGGCATCATAAACCGTTTCACAATCCAATCGCAACTCGCTCTCTCTCTCTCTCTCTCTCTCTCTCTCTCTCTCTCTCTCTCTCTCACTCGGTCGAATAAAGATAAAAAAACAAAGCGTTTCTCGTCTCTCCACGAATGGGGATATCTGACACGCCCCAGATTTCACGGGGCAACCAATCACAGTCCTGGGGGCGGAGCCCAGGACTTCTGTTTGGCCGCTATGCAGGCCTACGCGTCAAGTTCCCCCAAATTCACCGCTAGCCAATAGGAAGCTAGCGTTTGTGTGTTGTGGGGTGGTCACAAGCCCCCTTTATAAAAGAGGTCACTTTCATCTCAGAGCCTCAGTTCGTATGTTTTTTTCGTGCTTAGTGTTTTTGAAATACCAACCATGAGCCAGCTGTACAACTCCCCCGATCTGTTTGAAGATCAAGATTTTTATGCTCAGGCAACGCGTCTAATTTTCAGCGCTGCCGATCGGGATGAACTTTTAACTACGCAGATTGTTACGGAAAATTGTGACGAAATGCAAGAACCGTTCAATGAAGACGATATTAAAATGTAAGTAATTAATTTGTGATTATATTCTGCACTTCATTCAGTGTTAACTTATAAGTGCCTAACCTAGCTTTATTCTGAGTTTTCCTACAAAGAAAAAATTAATACCAGGACTCTTTCTCGTTTATAATAATATAACCTAACTCGGACATAATATATATATATATATATATATATATATATATATATATATGCCATTTTTCAAGGCACATAACATGTCCGTTTCATGATGGAAATATAATAGTTACCCCTTTTTCTTTGATGTATTCAATCTGACGTGAAGGCAGCGAGTCTTTTGCTTATATTGAGTTTCTAAATGTAGCTGGGCTAGACTGCTTTAAACCCTAGATCTTGTCCCAAAGCTGGATCCTATCTGCTTTGCAGATAGCTGGTGAGGGAAGCTATATTTTTGGGACCTCTTTGTGAGTGGCCCGTTGTCCTCGTCGGCCTAGCATCATGAAAAAGAAAAAACTAGTATTTGTCATTTACCATTACTTATTCGGACTATAGTGGATTTAATTTTCCTAGAAGCGTTCTTTGTTCCATGCATGGTCTGTGTATATATATATATATATATATATATATATATATATATATATATTCCTCTGTGTGTATTTTGGGTGAAAAACAATATGTTTTTATTGCCCACTCTCATTAGAAATATTAAAAACTATTAAGAATTGCATGCGGGCTCGAGTCCCGTTGCAGGCAGACGATGTCTTAGCACTAGAAAACTGTCAGGATATCTGCTTATGGTTACAATTTGCTGTTAGTCTAACTTAGCTTTATTCTGAATTTTTCTACAACGTAAAAAATTAATCCCATTATGTTTTTAATTATTCTGTTTCGATCCTGATTATTTTGTATATATATATGGTGGAGCTTTAATAATATTTTTCTCGATAATTCAGCACCGCAGTAGGGTTTTTAAATTACCAAAACTTTTAAGAATTATCTGCTTTTTTATTATAATTTTTTAAATTCGTGGCATTTTCTCTTATTGTAGCTCTTTATTTTTACTTAACCTTATAGGACCGATGCGGAACTTCATCGTGTTATAGCTACTTTTCGTTTTGATGAAAGGGGAATAAATGATATAGATGTTCTCCGCACAGCCAACCCAGTGACCTGAATACAGAAGTCGAGGTATTGGCTCACATCCGGTCCAGCGAGTGCCAGGTCATCGAGGAACTAATGTAAGTATTTTTGAGGTTAAGAACAAAACACATTGTATTTTCATTTATTAAATGGTAGAAAACATGTACAAAGCGGAACCAGTGTCCATTAAATAAGTCTTAATGGCTACATTTTACAGTTACAAATGTATATACAATTTTACACAATTAGATATACACCTTTACACAATACAGTGGGTGCTAACATATGGGAACCTTTTTTTTATCTGTCTGCATATATTTTTATCGTTCATCTCTGTGTCGCACAAATCGAATAATTTAAAAAAAAATTATAAATCCCTTCCCACGTGACAGGTCCATGAGAAATGAGAGGGGCGTACATCCCACACGTGTCGGTATAATATCCTTGAAAACGATACGGGTTCCACACAATCTCAGATACATGTAATTGTGCGATAAACTGCACAATCACAGAATCAATCCAGGGCTGAGCGCCGAGTGAGTCAAAATAGTACATTCTTTCCCTATTTTTAAAATAGATTGCAAACCAATGAATCTCCTCATCCCCCACAATGTCGGTGTTAACGATAATCCCGTACCAGTTTCTTGTAGCTGGTAACTTCACTATTTCATTCTTCGCAAACACACCGATAAATTTTGAGCGTGCGAAACGGTCACTTTTCATTACTCTCTGGATGTATTTGCGTCCATTTTAAAAGTCTGTGACCACTTTCCTGAAACTATCAACTTCTATTAGTGCCTGTGATTCGAGGTAAACTAGCACACTTATAGGCGCGTCTATAGGCTTGGCAAATTCCAACCTGACTGAGATATTCCCACTCTGTTGTGGACTTAAATGCGTGTTTACGCCAGCAAACAAGTCAGGTGTAATATCAAATGAATAAATGTTAAATTCTTCGACAACTTCTTTCTGCGTTACACCAAACCCAAGCTCATCACAGCCACCTGTATTATGAGCCAGATTACTATAAGCGGGAACACCGCGTCTGATAAGTAATCCGTAATCATAGTCCCTCCTAAAGCGACACCATTTACGTATAGAGTAATATTCTTAAGGCCGAAATTCTCGAATTTAAAGGCACTCTTTTTATATTTTCCATTCGTCGAGGCGTGGTCCTGCATTTCAATTAATATCCTTTTAGGTAGAACACCAAGGGCCACGTTTTCTAGTTGTTTCGAGGCCAACCCGGCGGGCACCGTGTATAGTTTGATCTGTACCGTGTTAATTGGGTATTTTACTGTAGCGTGTATTAAGCTTCAACTTCATATCCACCCCGTTCATAAGCAGTTTCTCTTGGAATGTGAAATCTGTATGAAGACGTCCAAAACATTCGTATATCTTTTTTTTAGAATTTTAAAATTTATCCTTCATACCGTTTTCATCTTTCGTATGGTAATATCCCTCGGCGGTTAAAAAGGTGTCCTTCGCTTCTTTTGAAAAGTTGAGGACATTTTCCAGATAGGCTCGTAGGTGGTAGTGCCCCGTTCCTGCCGAGATGTTAACCTGGTTTAAATACACCTCACATTGGCTGAATATGGAGTGTAAAAAGTTGGTTTCAGGGTACGCAGAGTAACTATCATCGCAGTCCGTTCCATCAGAATGGGCTATACGCAGTTTAGCGTACATGTGCATGCAGCTCGGGTCAAAAAGTAAGGGCCTGAGCTGAGTATCACGAATTCTATAGCGGCACTCGGCGATCTAATTGTGTTTAATGGGTTAATTGTAATAAAGTCGCTATGCTCAATAGAGACCTGAGTGGGG
Organism: Bathynomus jamesi; assembly: GCA_023014485.1. Classification (NCBI taxonomy): domain Eukaryota; kingdom Metazoa; phylum Arthropoda; class Malacostraca; order Isopoda; family Cirolanidae; genus Bathynomus; species Bathynomus jamesi. Next base: position 144,679 of record JAJOZX010007127.1, on the reverse strand, counting down.
GGCATATCAAAGAGGGACAGTTCCGATTTACAGCATTGTGAACTACACGGATGGATGAAACGCGCCATGACGAGTCAGAAATAGTGCCTCCTCTCTCGACAAGTATTAGTCAGCCTATGATTCGTGAGAGTAGTGTCCTCAGCTTATATCAGTTAAAAAAATGATCAGCCATAGGTTTCACACGCTTAGAGCACTTCTTTCTTGATTTCCTTTTACGTTTAGCGCCACGTGATGGTAACCCCTTCTTCCTGGCAGATCTATTCTTTCCGCCACCACGCATTTTTCTGTTTGCATCTTTGATGATTTCGTCCCGTGTACGTTTTAAATGTTTTTTAGAGCTTCTTTAGGCTTATTTCCGCCCATTATGTCTTCTGCCGCGTTAAAACCTGTTTGTAACGCCTTCCGCCCTAGGTACCTGGCACCCGTCTTCAACAGTGGGACAGCGGTGCGCAGTATGGATGAAAAAATGGATCCAAGTCCACTCCCACGCTAGTATCTCACTCCTCGGTAGACTGTGAATGGTCTTCGGGTCATTATAAACGGCGAAAGTGTAGTTTCACTGTTAAGCTCCCATCACCGAATGGGAAATTTTTTCCCTCAAACGTTCTTATAAATATATATCGAGATGTTGGTTAATAGATTAGTCGCAACATTCACATAACGGGGCTTGTCATATGTAATACTCAAACTTTTCCCTCTATGGTTGGGGATGTGTGCAATGCGCAGCAGGCGCGCCTGGGTGTCCTCAACAAATTGGTGCTCTACGATATTGCTGTAAATATAGCACATGTCTGGGGGCGGAGAGCTTTCACCCAATTTCTCCATCTTCAATTGATACATTAAACTGGACAAGTCATGCTGTGCCTCGTGAAAAGTATCTCTTTGGAGAGCTGCGCTATATCGGCCCTCAGCCACAATTGTGAACAGCTCTTGTGGTGCGCAACCCCTTAATTTATGTGGTGCACACCCTTTCCCGATTTTACTTCACTGACACCATTTATGTGGTGCGCAACCCTTTAATTTATGTGGTGCGCACCTTTTTCAATTGCACTTATTTCGTACGCGCGTGTTCGTTTATTTCAGGATGACTCTGCCTATCCACTCGGATGGCCCTTTAATTTTAAACGCATATTTTCCCTCGGCTTACTTGAAGCCCACTTTGAATTTTAAACTTTCAATGTTAATTTACCCTCAGCTTACAAGAGAGGCCTATTGCAAGGTAGCATAAAAACGACACATTCCCTCTTATAAAGTTTATTTCATTTCACTCCAATTAGTACATAAATTCAAGGAAATAAACTGATGTGCGATTACAAATTTTGTTAAAAAGAAAAAAAAATCAAATTGTTCATTTAAAGAAAATATTTACAAATATTTAAGTCTCAACAATCCTTTATAGAGTTTTTTTTTTATTTGCGTGTAACAAAAAAAGAAAACAGCACTAAATTCAAATTTCGTAATCTAAGAAGAGGTTGGGAAAATGGTTTACTTACAAAAATTTGGAAAATTACTCTCGACAGTTCTGCGCGAGTTCCGCAGATTTGTTTCCAGAACAAAAACAGAAAAATTCCGTCAAATAAATTAGATTTCTTCACAAAATAATTGAATGGTCATGCACTAACTTACGGGGTTTCCACTGGAACCAACTTCAACACAAGATATTGCTTCTTCCCTGGGGAAACCTAATAGGTCGCAAACTTACAGTTTAACATTTAATTTGAACAAAATTAAATTAATTAAAATTTCACAAAATTCTTTGTCGGCTAACATTAATTAAGATCTTTCCACTAAGTTCGCACAAAACAAAAACAATTCAAATTTTAAGTACAACGTGAGACAGTTTTAACTCAACTTAGAAATTTTCAACCATACCACAGAGTTTAAAGAGTTATTCTTTTAAGCCACTTTACTGTCGAGGACTGGAGATACAACTGACTTAAAAATCTAAAATACACCTTAAAATTCCAAGGACTCCGCCTTCCACTATTCTGAATGACCTATCAAAACATTTTCATTACATAAAGTCGTCCCTACGAAAGATTTCGTCCATACATAAGGAAAAAAAGGAGCTTTTCTCTTCCCTTAATGGGTGTTCCCAGAATCATTGTCCTTTGATTGGACGATGACATTCCCTTCCTTAAAATAGAGTTCTTTCTTCGAAGCCACTTGGTTTCCCAAATTTATGACCAACGTCATGGTCCAATTTAACAAGTGGATTCGAAGTCTGTCTCACAAAAGTTTAGCCACGAAGGGAAGGGAAAAACAAACCATTTTACATCTGAACCAGGCCAGCTTGTTTTCCCTTCTCTTTGCGTCTAGGGTCGCGGTTCGACCCGGCCATAAATCTCGGCCACAAGGCTGTTCGGGTTTATACCATTCTTGTGAGAACACAAAAATAAAAATCGAACGAACGTTAAACAATCTGAAACATTTTCATTTATTTATTTATTATTAACCATAACCCAAACCTTAAAACTAAAATTTCTGATCTTATTCTCGCAAGAGATTTCGGCATGCAAATTTACCGTCACAACACTCTTTATCTAATATTTCTACTAAGCGTTGACTTTAACTTCAATGTGCATGCAGGCGTGTCTATGTTTACGACTTCAAAAAGTAAATCGTTTGTCAGGTACGACTTTTCAAGACTCTTGTTTAACCCGTCACAATGTCCATGGCTGTATCATAATGCCCGATTCCTAGCGATACATTTGCGCTATAGTACTGTTCCTCACCTAACAGGGCTGACCGCATAGTATTGTCTAAGGTTATGCCTAATTTTTCGCACTCATCGATTCTTCTGAGGATCAGAAATATGATTTCCTCATTTTCAAGGGTTAAAAATTTGGAGACTAACTGGAGTTCACATGAACCCACCTCATACGAATCACGCTCTAATTCAATGGGTCCGTGGAGTTCTGTCACAAAGTTGGCGAGGGTGTTGTTAGGATGTACAGAGAGAGAAGAAGAGGACGGGAGTGTGACATAGAAGTGGCTAGGCGCCATGTTGCATACTAATTAAGCTTCACTATTGCATCAGCTTTTATATAGGTGTTGAAGCTTTCTGGGTAACCCAGCCATTTCACCAGGTACATTTTTCTCTTTCCTGAACCTTTGCTGCCTAAAATTTCTTCAATTTTAAACACACTTTTTCCTAAATTAAATGTCACTTTCTGCAACTCCTCGCGGTAAAAGCCTCCAGCGATCTCTTCCCCATTCAAATCTTCAACGTAATACATCATTATCTCACCTTTAGGTCTCATAGCACGAACTTTAAAAATCTCACGTGTCCAAATATTAGGGTGGATCGATTTTACATTGTTTTCGATTTCCATATTCTAATAGAGACAAAAACTTGCGCATGCATGAGAAAATAGCCTCTGCAAAATCTTAGCTTAATAGGTAATCATCTTCTGCCCCCGGCAGAGCGATGAAAATCATATTTTAGTAGTCAAAAACGTATTTTTCTTATAATTTTTAAAATATTTCAATATGCGTGTGTTATTTCATGCCTAAGCAACGATATAAATGCTATGGGAAATATATAGATGCATTATTTAAGACAAAGAGCCGATCTGAAAATATGTATATAAATTACCTATTTTTTCAACATTTGACGTTGTTGCTGGGGGCAAAAGATATTAACGTAGGACAACGCGCTTGGAAAAACGTTCATTTGAGGTCTTTTTCATCGACTTTATAGTTATTAAGAATAATTTTGATGCATATTGAAATATTTATAAGAATACGTTTTTGACTACTAAAATATGATTTTCATCGCTCTGCCGGGGGCAGAAGATGATTACCTATTAAGCTAAGATTTTGCAGAGGCTATTTTCTCATGCATGCGCAAGTTTTTGTCTCTATTAGAATATGGAAATCGAAGAAAATGTAAAATCGATCCACCCTAGACTGTCCATCCTTGCTCAAATCCCTTCGCGAATTTATTCCCCGAACGTGATAGCCTTATATAATCATTGATTTTGAAATGTGTAGAGTGTGGTGGCGGTGTTCCATCTCTTCTCACCTCTGGCAGCGCACCTTTTTCTAAAACTTCGTTAGGTGTTGTGCCAATCGTACGGTGGTGTGAACGGTTGTATGATGATGCCAATGACCCGAGAACGTTTATATATCTGTATGTGTTTTTATGTGTAAAATAGCCATGCATGCGTTCCTTTATGGTACGTTGAACTCTTTCAGCTAAAGAGGCCTTATGTATAGAACTACTAGTGTAGTAACTGATATTAAACTCTGTCAGCATGTTCTGAAAAGCGCGACCTATAAATTCTTTCCCCATATCTGTACAATAATAGCCAGGAACCCTTTCTTCTTTTAACATCAACGTTTTGGTCGCTTTAGCAACTGTTTCAGGCGATTTATTTTTCAGGGGAATTAGCCACAGATATCTAGAGAATACATCTATTATGAATAGGATGTAGCGGTATCCGTCATTATACACTGAATATCTTTGCATGTCTGTTAAATCCGCTTGCCAAATAGAGTCAATCTAATCCGCGGTTGTCTTGGCCGTTTTAAACCTTTTTCTCACCGGTTTATGAAGTGTATAAGCATCCTGTTCCCGCAAAAACCGCTCAACATCTTTTTTCCTTACTCCGTACACACCTCTGTACAGTCTATTAACGCCACCATACAGTGGCGTACTAAGGGGGGTGCGAGGGGGGCGGTCCACCCCGGGTGACAGCCAGAAGGGGGGTGTCATAGGGATAGTTGAAATACCAGTACAAGTTTTCAAACCAAATGAAAAATTCGCCAAAGTAAGAAAAGAAATTTAAAAATGTTCAAACTATTACAACACCTTAATGTTAATTTCCACTACAAAATAAACTTTTATTTTTATTGGCAATATAAAATTTACAAACGAAAAATTAAATATTTGATAAAAATTAGATAGAGAGGCGAACGTTTGTTGACATTTTAGTCATCAGTTTGTTGAGCATAGCTGGCTGCAACTGACATTCAAAGTCTTGTTCACTTGACACTGTGACTCCACATACATGAGGTATGTTTCATTAAATAATTATCATAAAGCATAAAGTGCTGGTGTTTATGACAATATCATGGTACTTATACCAGTGTCCAGTAATTTTTGACAATGTGGTATCATAGTGATGTTTAAGTGTTTATAAATGCATCGTCGTAATGTTATAATACCCGGTAAATGCATCGTCGTGATGTTATAATAAATGCATCGTCGTGATGTTATAGAAACTCACGTTTATGAATAGTGGTCCCTGTGACTACTGGTTATCAGTAAAAAGACACAGGAAAGTCACACTTTGCACTAAACTTTAGACTTGACTTTTTTCCTACAACCATGACTACTGAAGTAACGATGATGTGTATGACTGAGTGAGTTTTTTATGATGACTATGTGGTGATCTTACGATGGTGGTGGTGATATGACTGCATGATTTTTCTTAAAGTATTTGCAAACAGTTGGAATCAGCCTTGAAAAGTGCATTGTGAAGCTCCAAGCTCTAAAACTGTTTCTTGAAGATCAGCGCAATGAAATTGTGGAGAGGGCCATTCATTATGCAACTACAAAGTGTGAGGAAATGGACATTTCTATGGAGAGAAGAGGGAGAGTAAAGCTCCGAAAAAGGATGCCAGGAGAAATGGCAAAGGATGCTGGTCTCACATTGCCAGAGGAAGTAAAAAGGGCTATGTTTGAGTGTCTTGATCGCTTTCATCAAGAATTGGAGATTCGTTCTAAGGCAATGGATCAAATTCTGTCAATCTTCGCTGTTATTCAGCCAAACACTTTGGTTGTTGCAACAGAAGAAGAACTTCGGAACTATATTCCAAATTTGAGTCAAATTTTCGACGAATTCTCTGATGAAGATATCAGTGTGGAAATTGGACGACTTCGGAGGCATTTGGAAGCTGCCAAAATCAGCGTTGAAGAGGCAGAGAAATGGATATCATTGCAGTTTCTGGAGTTTATTGTGAAATGAGATTTTTGTGAATCTTTGCCAAGCTTGTCACTGTGTTTGAGATTCTTTTTGACTGTCTGTGTGTCTATTGCTTCATGTGAAAGAAGTTTTTCCAAATTGAAATTGATAAAAAATTTCTTTCGCTCGACCATGAGTCAGACAAGACTGACAAATCTGGCTTTACTTTCAATTGAACATGAATATGCAAAGAAGGTGAATTTTGATGAGGTCATTGATCAATTTGCAGAAATTAAGGCTCGAAAGCAGAGACTGTGAATCCTCTCTATTTACCTTTGAAGAATAGGCTGAGCGTTGAGACTGGATTTCCTGTTTTTTGTATAACATAAAATGCAGTATTACCTATTCACTGAATTTTTAATGTCCTGCATTTTTCTTATTTCCAATTTCCTTATGACAGTACTGTACTGTTTAAAAATCTACTTGCAAACATAATATATTTTTCTGTGTTTAAATTTTAAAATTATTTATGGGGGGTGCCAAAGGAAAGATCCGCCCCGGGTGCCAAATACTTTAGGTACGCCCCTGCCACCATAGGAGGCGGGGTTAGAAATGTCATAATAGCGTTTACTTAATATGTTAGCCATTTGCATATTTTAGAGACACGTGGATAAGGTTGGCCGTTTGTTCTCTTCTTTCTCTTCTTCAGAGACGCTGCTGCTGGGGGCGATGGCGTACTCAGTTGTGACACATGCGAGACTTGATCCAGGTCCTTTAACCTATTCAGATTACCTATCAATGTTTTGTGGACATTTATTTGTTGTAGTCTTACTTTAATATGCTTCCATTCTGTCGGTGAGGGTCTGTCCCACTTTCTCATCAGATCATGAACAATATCAACGATGTTGGATCCTTGTACTTTACTTGTTCCTTCAACAATGACCTCGCCCGTATCGGCCCACTGTATGATGGGGTCCTCACTCAATAGATTATAAAGACTTAAGCCTTTATTCCTCAATGTAAGGGGTTCCGAGAAACCTTACCCCCCATTTGCAGCTTACATGTTTACTTATATCGAAGTAGTTTTTATTGATTATAAAAATATATAAAATTCTTTATTTATTGCGGGTATTAAAATTACTCTAACTGATAAAGTGATATTATAATGGCTTCTCAATTAATTGGTGATTCGGAGAGGCAACGTGTGATAGATCGCATACGAGCAATAACATTTCGGGAAGCTCGTAATGCTGGAGGCACCTTTATAACACGTTCATGGGTTGCCAAAAAGTTGCGAAGAAGTGAGGACTTTGTCAAAAGAAATTGGAATAAAACTTTGGATGAATGTGAAATGGATACAACCAAATCTGGGCACCCAAATTTGCCACTCTCTCAGGAAACAAAGGACATCATTGAAAGCGGTACGCGTAAGCGGAAAAACAGCTGTGCTAAACTTTCTAGAGAGATCGAAGTGTTGAGAGGAAAGATCGTTAGTGGTGAGATCATTCGACTGTACCGTCATAGGCAAGGTTTAAAGCCTTGGCATGAACTTCCAAAGCCAAGAAAAACTCAACTTAACATCGATGACAGAATGTGGTTTGCCCATTATCTTGAAGATTGGGATGTGGATGATTTCATGCATTTAGCTGTCTCCGATGAATTTTTTGTTTACGTAACACGTTGGCCTAACTACCAAAATGATCGAGTGTGGGCCACAACACCAGATGAAATCGATGACAATGAACATTATCGCGAATTATAAAAAGTCCAGACTGTGTTGTGTGTTTGTTTTGTTCACTGCAAAGAAGCTCATGTGGGTGCTGAAGCCAAATGGTCAGAGTTGGGATGGACAGTATTTTCGTGATATTATTCTATCCCAGCATGTCATTCCTTTTCTAAGAAACCCAAACAATGTTATGGATGTCGATCAGGTCACAATTCTGCACGATAAGGCCCCCTGCTTTAAGGCATTAGCCACTCAACAGTTGTTGAGGAACCATGAGATCGATTTCTTTGGAAATGAAGAATGGCCAGGAAATTCTCCTGACCTGAACGTCTGTGAACACATTGGATCAGTTATAAAGGACAAGGTTGAATGTCTCTTGTTTCAAGAACCTGCAGCAAATCGATTTTCGAAGGATACAATGACGCAACACATTGAAACTGTTTTAGCAAATTTGCGTAACGATCAAGATCTATTCACGTCACTTTTGGCAAGCTACCCAAAGCGAATTCAAGCTGTCTTGGAAGCCAATGGCGGGAACACCAAGTTTTAATTGTTTCTCATTAAATGCAGGATTAAATTCTCTTTTGTAAGGTATGTTTAGTTTTACTGTACCTCGAATGGTTTAGGCCATGGGCGGGGGGGGGGGCTAAGGTTTATTGGAGCCCCGTATGTGGGAGACTGTTTTTTAACATATGTTCGATGTGTTGTGTTCCGTTGTTCTTTGGTTGGTCATCTCTAACGTCGGGCCCTGTAATGTTTCGCCATGCTCAGCACTACTCGCGCTGTGCCTAATAACCACGGGGAGCTCTGTCGGATTCTTATAATCTTCGTACTCATGAAGAAATTTCTGCAAAGCCTCTTGGTACAAGATCCTTTTCTCATCAGGTGACTTTTCCCTGTTTAATAGGGCTAGCAACTAGCTTTCCATTCTTTTAAGCTTACTTTTACGGGGTTCTAGAGCCGTGTCTGGAATCTTTGAACTTTGCAATGAAGCATACACCTCGTGCGGAATCACAACCACCTTCTTCATTATATTAATCTAGTCAGTAAAGGACCCAAAACTGAAAATAAGATGGGTAGGAATGATCCTCCTCTTTGTACAATAATTCGCTTTTTCTTACCCACAGTTTGACTTTTATGAGCGAGCGCTCGTATTATGTTCTTGTAACGACGTAAGCGAACCTTCTGAGAGGGTTTCATTGGCACATTACATTTTATAACATTAAGACAGATTTCACAGATGCATTTTAAAAAGTCAGAGTCGATATTTTTAACAAACATCTGTTGCAGTGCCCGGGCAATCGTTGATAGATTTTTATTAATTCACGATATTTCTTCAGCCTATTTGTCATTCTGGAATATACACCGTTTCAGGTTCTTGGGAAGCACCCTAAACGTGTTTCGCGGGTGAAGGTCACAAAGCAAATATCCATAACGCTGGCTTGTGGCTTCTTTATAAACCTCCAAAAACTCCTTACGCTGATTCGGGAACATTTGATTGGCTAATACCCCAATTTGTGACACATCTCTACGTTGTGCGAATAAGACTAGATATTGTGTATTTAGCGACACATCGCGCATGTATCTATTTTTGAAAAATAGATTCTGGTTGATGAAGAATACGCTTATGTTAAGATGGTGGGAGAACACTGTAAATGTCTCGGCAAACGTTTTATCCATTTCCAACATGAGATCGTCAATTACAATAACTGTATGCTCATTACCTTTTAACGAATTAACGTCATACACCTTGTGGAACAAAATTTCATCTTGGTACTCGTTGAACACTGACTGATACGTCGAATAGCACCATATTACTTTATGCACAAATTTTGAGAACATCTCCCCCTTATCTTTAATGATTTTAAGCATAAATACAGTTTTTCCACATCCTGTAGGGCCAGATATAATACATGTGGAGGGCTTGTGAACCTGAATTTTTCTACAGATTCCATCTCTAACACGTCACACCCTAAGTGGGTCATTTACAAAATATTACAAATTTTGAGTGCTGTTCCTTATATTTTGTTTTCTTCTTCCACAGAACCGTGAATGACGACGATGTACAGCACCCCATCATCGATATCACAGACGAACCCGATGACCGGGCAGCTACAGAACCCTTCCCCGCTGACGAACCCTCACCAGCGACACCTGTAGCATGCGACAGTTCAAAGCGGAAGCATGATGAAGAGCCCTCCACGTCAGGTATAAAGCATGCCAGGATTGTCACGGTTGTTAGACCCCAGTAATAGATCCCCAACCCTCAACGTCTTACGACACAACCTCCACAATAGTACCTTCCTCAAATATGCCCCATTGTTCAGTTCCGGGTACTTCCTCCACAGCAGCTTCTCATACTGCGGAGGATGGTAAAACATTCGAGTTGGTGCGCACAGCTACCCCCATCCCTGCCCTGACTAGAAGTCGGTACGTGGTCAGGGTTGACGCTGGATCCCTGTATACCAACGGACTGCGGCGCGTAGTTGAACGTATTGTGGAGTTTGCCCCTCAGAACCGCGACGAACGTGAAGTTCGGACGAGGTTATCCTTCAGGTTAGGGTCAGATGAGGGGGACGATTTTTGGGTGGTAATACCGTTCAGACGCTTGACAGCTGTAGATATAGATATTATCTTGGGGCGTATAATGCAAGCCTCTCAAAGTGGTACATCCTTCAATATGGACAACTTCATGGTAGATATTGACAGAGTATTCCGCGTTGCGGGTCATAGTGCCACATCTTATACTCTTAATTTCAATTCTCCGGTTATTTACAGAAAGCATTTAAACGTCGATCGTGGTTGTGGTTTTATAGCAATAATTTTAGCTCATATGTTCACTGTGCTAAATACTTGGACGCAAAAAATTTGGCTGCCCACGGTTGTGCAGCGTGCCCGTAAACTGGCTTCAGATTGTAAGCTTGAGTTTGAGTGTAATATGGGTCCTGAAGAACTGAGAAGGGCCGAGCAGGAAATGAATGCACGTATAGTCGTATTTGGAATGGATGATCGTCGTAGGACTGTGTATGTTTTTAAAAGCAGCGTGAGAGATCGTACAAGACCTCTACTTATTTTAGGATTGTCAGGAACATCGTATCTCCCCATCCGTAACATAAGGGCTCTCTACGCCAGTTATGATAAAAGTCGAAAATATGGAAGGCATCATGATTTGTGTAAGGGTTGTCTCGAGTTTGCTGATGATATGGTGAAACATTGTAAGGATTGCTACATGGTATGTGAGCAGTGTAAAAGCCCCAAATGTGAAAGTCAGGTAGTTGAACCCGAGAAGAGGGAATGTAATGTGTGTAGACGTACATTTTTCAATAATAAATGCTTTGAACTCCATAAATCAAATGGCACTTGCAGGAAAATGAGGATTTGTAAGTGCGGTATGTTTCACATGATGGATAATTGGGGGAATTTCAAACATAAATGCGATGAAATTCACTGTTCTACATGTCATGAAAAATATAAGGCGGATGGAGTGAAGCATGTATGTTATATGAAAGATGCTAAACCTAAAAATAGCCCTTGTATAACCGTGTACTACGATATAGAAACTTACACGAACGCTGAAACCAAAGAGGTATTCCACATTTACTCGTAAGTCAGACTATCTGTGATGAGTGCATGGAGTTCGAGTGTGATGAGTGCCACAAATGTGGAAAACGGACAAACGTTTTTAAAACGAATGCACAGACAGCCCTGTGAAACTTTGTATCCTATATTGTCAAATTAGCGGACAAGAAAAAATGACTGTGTATATTCTTGCCCATAACGGGGCGAAATTTGACACAGTTCCTTTATAAGGAGCTGCTTGAACACGAGTCGTCTGCGATATTTACAGATGATCCCTTGAAAAGAGGCAACAAACTAATACAGATGCAGATAAGAGGTAATGTACAGTTTAAAGACACTCTGCTGTTCACACCTTGTAAATTAGCAAAGCTGCCCAAGGTCATGGGCGTAGCCCTGAAGTTTCAAAAGGGTATTTCCCTTACACATTCCTCACTAACGAAACTTTGAATTACGTAGGGCTACCTCCACCCAGACATTACTTTAACTACACCAACATGAGTGATAGTGAGCGTGAAGATTTTGACCTCTACTACAACAGTTTTAATGAAGCTAATCCATACAATATAGCCGATGAATGTGAACGTTATTGCGTGAATGACGTACGTGTACTTAGAGTATGCTTTCAAGCCTTTAGAAGGACGTACATAACCCGTTTCAAATGCGATTCGCTGCAAGTCGCGACCACGATCGCATCATTATGTTTTACAGTGTTCAAGAATAATTTCATGCCTAAAGACACCTTAGCAATCATTCACAGAAACAACCCCCGCAGTTATGGGCACAAGGCTATTTACGGGCTCATACACCTACAGCAGCAGACCGGGGTATACATAAAACATGCCCGCAACACGAGTAAAATACCCTTTAAGGTGAATGGTCGTGTTTTTTTGGTTGACGGCCTAAGTGAGGATCCAGCTGCTGGTGAGAAGACTGTGTATTCCTTTAACGGCTGCTGGTGGTATGGATACCCGCGCGTGAATGTGCCGTCACAGGGGACCTTTATGGAAGATCCCCCGCCGACAGTCTACTTATAGGCTCCCAGTTCACTCACAAAATCGTGTGGGAGCATGAGTATGATGCACGGATGGAAACAGATGCCCAGTATCTTGAAGAAATAAGGACCATCAAACGTTCAATGGTGTTGGACCCCTTCAAATGCGGTGACAGCTTGTTTGGAGGGCGCACAAACCCATTCAAGCTATGCTTTCCGCCTACGGAGGGCGTGAAACTCCACTACTACGACCCCTACGTGATGAAGAACAATCTGTACCCCGTAGGTGCACCTGAAAAAAATGGTGGGTCCCACCGTACCAACCATCGAGGAGTTTTCAGCTAACTTGAATGAGCGCTACTTTGGACTCTCTTTCGTAGACGTGCTCCCCCCTCGCGATTTATGGATGCCGATCTTACCCGTCGTTATAGATCACAAGCTCATGTTTCCCCTGTGCGTGAAGTGCGCAGAAGAGAACAACGGTGATTGTGACCATACAGCCCACCAGCGTAAGATCAGAGGTGTATATACAAGTCCTGAGCTGGCTCTAGCCATTCGCGATGGGTATAGAATATTGAAGATACATGAGGTGTGGAGGTTTCAGAAGCTACCCAACTTTTTCACACCATATATAAACGCTTTTTTGAAGGATAAGGTCGAAGCATCAGGATATCCGCGAGGGGTTGATACCGAAGATGAAAAAACGGCTTATATTCATCGTTACCGTGCCCATGAAGGTATACAGCTTGACCGATTCCAAATTGTTAAGAATCCTAGCCAGCGCTTTAGTGCAAAGTTGTGCCTAAACAGTCTTTGGGGGAAATTTGCACAGAATACCGGCAAAGGGAACGTCCATTTGGCACAAAGTTATAATGAAGTCTGGGATTATGCCAACGCTCCCGATAGAGGTTATGGAGATCGTGAATGTAGGTAATACTTACATAATAAAGTACAATATCACTGAACTGGCCACAGATACCTCACGGGTTACAAACATACCTGTAGCCAGTTTCACAACGGCCTACGCACGCATTAAACTTTGGGGCCTATTGCACTCTCTTGGGCGGAGGGTGTTGTAGGCTGACACAGATAGCATCATATTCACAGCGAGGGAAGGTGAATACATGCCCGCTATTGGAGAGTTCCTCAGAGAGCTAACTGACGAGATCAAGGATGAGTATGGCGATGGTTCTTACGCAGACTCGTTGTGTCAACAGGGCCAAAAACCTATGGGGCACGGGTGAAAGTAGGGGATGATACGAAGTATTAGGTCATCCCATAAGTAATGTCGTTTTTTACGATAGATTAAGTTTAAACTAGTCCTACTCGGTTTAAGCATAAATTTTCCGAAGGATATATCTAAAAGGAGATCTATCGTGTTTCGCTACATACCGTATTTCCCGGCGTATAACGCGCACCCTAATTTTGAAGAGAAAATTTAGGAAAATAAAAATTTAGGAAAAAATATACCTCCTACCTCACTTCACATGTACAATTTTAACGAGTTAATTTTAACGCAGGGTGATTTTTGGAGTATTTTTGGGGAAAAAAAAGTGCGCGTTATACGCCGGGAAATACGGTACTTTACAGACCTTAACCAGTGAAGACGTGTGTTTTGCTTTATGTGAACCTCTCATAAACATGGCGGTATCAGAAGAGCATATCAGGCATATAATGCTTTACGAGTTCAAGAAAGGGAATAGTGCTACTGAAGCAACGCGAAACATTCAGGACGTTTATGGCAAAGATATTCTGCATGTGAGGAAATGTAAAGATGGTTTCAAAAGTTTAGGAATGGTGACTGCTATTTGACAGATGCAGCACGCTCTGGACGCCCTGCTGAGTTTGATGATGACTTGCTGTTAGCCGCACTTGAAGACTGTTCAACAACTGTCGAAGAATTGGCCCAGAAACTCAATTCATCCCCGTCCACCATCCATCGACATTTGCAACAACTCGGGAAAGTGCCTAAGTTAGAAAAATGGGTGCCACATGAATTGTCGGCCGACAATCTGAGGGTGCGGGTAAACATTAGCACAGCTCTTCATTCCCGTTAACTCCAAGATCCGTTTTTGCACCGTTTAGTGACTGGTGATGAAAAGTGGATACTGTACCAGAATGTTAAGCGCCGTCGACAGTGGGTTTGTGCCGGAGAACCGTCGACACCACATCCAAAACCAAATCTTCACCCTCGGAAGGTGTTGCTTAGTGTTTGGTGGGATAAAGGTGGTGTAATACACTTTGAAACCTTACCACACAACCAAACAATCACCGCTCAATTCTACTGTCAACAACTGGATCGATTGAACACTGCACTAAAAGAAAAGAGACCTTCTTTGGTTAATCGGAAAGGAATCGTGTTCCACCACGACAACGCACGTCCTCATACCGCTCGAATCACTTCTGAAAAAGTTGAGGAGCTTGGGTGGGAAAAACTTCCACATCCTCCATATTCTCCAAACCTTGCGCTTTCAGATTATCATCTCTTCAGGAGTCTGCAAAAGTACAGTATCTTGACGAGAAACAGTATACTTCTTTAGATGACCTGCACACCAGTCTTTGTACGTTTTTTGCCTCAAAACCGCCTGAATTTTATAAACATGGCATTGAAAAGCTTGTAGGACGTTGGCAGAGTGTCATTGATTCCGATGGAAAATATATACTAGAGTAAAAAGTTTCAGTTGAGTTTCTTTTTGTCCTTCAAATTCCGATCTATAAAACGACATTACTTATGGGATGACCTGATATATCGTGAAGGCTAAGGGTATCATGCTTAACCATGCGAACCGTCGAGTCATTAACTTTGACTCGTTGAAGGAACTAGTGTGCTTGGAAGAAGAGGGTGACCAGCTACCCCAACTGACTGTGAGAACGCACAATTTTCGGGCGCAGAAACTGGGAGGTGTGAAGGAACTTAGGGGCACGAAGGTATGCCGTAACATCTATAGGAAACGTTTCCCGGTGCGTGGTACCTATGATACCGTGCCCATTGGCTACTTTAATCCTTGATTGTATTTATATATATAGTATGTGTATTGATATGTTTATTTATCACGTATATTTGTTTCAATTAAGGTTTCATTTTCTCCTTTGCGTGCGTGTGTGTGTGTGTACAGTAAACAGCCAAGCTCCGCCCACTGTAAGATCGGCAACGTGACTCTTGCCACTACATGAGCATATCTCTATCCCTGCGTACTCAGTTGACCTCTGCATACCCTTCAGCTCAAACGTGTATTCTCCCGCGTAGAAGAAAAATAGTAATGGCTACCTTTAATATTGCGTGTTCAACGTTTATGAAGTGGTTATTCGGCAAAGTGCCAAGATGTGGTGGATACTGAAAAACTCCCTATTCCCCCCTTTTTTAATACTTTTAAGGCTACATTGAGCCGTGCGAAGGACCAAGATGTTCAAATACTCAACGGGTATTCTGGCGAGGGCATTGTAGGATTTTGTAGTACAAACGATGTATTGAAGTATGTTGTGGACCCAACCTTTATAAAAGCTCACATATACCGCGAAGTAGAAGAAGTAACACGTTCAGAAGATAAGCAACGGTTATGGATAGTGAGTTTTGTTGATGAGTGATGTGACAAGCGATATTATGTCATGTTACATCATACCGACTACTCGTATCTTACGGTTGAGAATGTAAATCTTTTCATCATGGAGAATCTTAAGTATTTTTACCACTATATTAATATATATCATGACGAGGTTTGTAGTGAAGTTGTGGCTAATGGGCTGTGTGAGTTTTTAACAGACTTTAGAGTCGAGTATCGCTTGTTAAACCAAAAGGATAAATATGGGCATATGTTTCTCTCAAATAGTGCACCGGATTGTGAAGATGTTTAGTTTGTGGAAATGAACGTCTGGTGAGTGATGAAACATTAAAGCCGGTATTGCTTCATGTAGCGGAAAATTCTGTTTGCCCAAGGGCACAAGTGTTCGAACAAGCCTGTACACGCTTCAACAGTTTATGGTGTGACTCCCTTCCCCCAGCGAGCCGCCCACCCGTGTACCTCACGAAACAAAACGAGTTTGAACAAACCCGTACACGTTTCATCAGCGTGACTCACTCCGCTCTTCGAGCCGATCCGTCCACCTGTGGCTCATAGTCATCTCAGAGCTTGAACCGAGTGGACGTGCGAATACGATGGAACTTCCTTTGAGAAGCATTCTCAACGCCTCGTACGATGTCTCCGTGACGAAGTCATTGCGCGTGTATTGGCGTGAAACCGGCACCATTAATTATTTATTTAAGTGTTGAGGAGATGAATAGAGTCTTCGTGATAGTTGAGAAGTCGGGAGAGGACCGTTATAAAATACCTGCAGGTGTAGGTACAAGATGAGAGCAGATTAGTGACGCCCCCTCATATGCCGTTGTTTGCACGTTGTGTATAAATAACGAACAGCCATGCATTGATATACAATTGATGTGGAAGAATGCATCTGATAATAACGTTCTTGTCCCAACGCGAAACCGCTTCATCCTCGACAGAATATTTGAAATCGTCGGATTCCGGAAGCTGAAGAGTTGGATGCATATTTAAAAGGTTTAGATTCTTCGAAATATTCTGAACTTTGGTACAAAGCACTTGAGCGGTACAGGACAGAGCTTACCTACACTGTTCACCTGAAGAGCTGTACCTCTATATAATGAATAGCTGTCGTTACGACTTGGAAGATTATTTCAATTGCTGCTATGCAGAGTGAAGAAGAGTTAACGATTGAAAAGCTCGGGACGGTAAGAAAAAACCCTCCATTGGAAAGGCGTGTTTATAAACTTGTATTTAATAATGATGTTGTGGTTAACGATGACCTCTTTGTGCGTGCTTTTGATTGTATTCTAGCCGTGTTTAAAGGTAACTTGCCAACCGAATGTAAAGTGGGCACAAAAATAGTATTGAACGATATGAAAGCCATTTATGTCGAGTATAGGCACCCGTATAACTTAAACGGTGAAGTTTTGCTCGGACGGTTTTACCGTGTAGTACAAAGTAATAATGATGTGAATGTAGACTCGATTACGTGTGAGTTTAGCGTTTTGCACAGTTGAACATAAAGGATATATATTTAATTATTTAATTGTGTATATATATATATAATATATATATATATATATATATATATATATATATATATATATATATATATATATATATATATATATACTACTAATTATTTAATATAACTGTGTGTATATGTATATATACTTCCTGTACTAATATATTGATGGTTATACGTTTTGTATATTTTTGATTATATATTTCTCGTTCGTATTTCTTATGCTATTTTTATTGTTTGATCATATATATTCCATTGTATATTTATTATATGTTCATCGTTCGTATGCTATTATTATTTTTGATCATATACATTCCATTGTATATTTATTTTGATATATTCATCGTTCGTATTTCTTATGCTATTATTATTTTTTGATCATATATATTCCAATGTATATTTATTATATATTCATCGTTCGTATGCTATTATTATTTTTGATCATATATATTCCATTGTATATTTATTTTCTATATATTTCCATTAATTCGTCTAAATAAACAGAATGATGTAATGGTGTTTTATTTAATTCTTTTGGTTGTACATGGCATTTAATTATATCAATTGGCTGGTTTCTAAAGCGGATTTCTAAACCAACTTTAAAGAATATATGCATTAATTAAATAAATAGCGCTATCTGGCAACTCAACCTGTACACCTGAACAAGTCATTTACGCCTTCTAAGCCAACTGGCGGAGAGCCGGAATATATGCTTTAATTAAATAAATAGTGCAAACTGGCAACTCAGCCTTCTAAGCCAACTGGCTGATTAAGCCAGAATATATATTTTAATTAAATAAATAGTGCAATCTGGCAACTCAGCCTTCTAAGCCAACTGGCTGATTAAGCCAGCTGGCTGATTTGGAACATATTAAGAAAACTAAACAGCCTCTTCATTCTTAACAATACAGAACATACACACATACCACATCAAGCAGAATACTCAAACTCCTCCCCAGACATATCGTTCTGTTCCCCCTCACTAGCAACACATACACACTAGAGAACAGAAAAACAACTGTCATCAGACCACCTGCCCATCATCATTACAACACGTTCTACACTCTGCCCCAACAGCCTTAGGTACACTTATGTCACAACCATGCGATCTACCATTGCTATGGTTGAGCAGTGTCCATGTTTGTGCCATTAGAAGTTCGCTGTGAAAAGCGAAAGTCCCTTAACTGTGCCGCTCTAGTTCGTCTCCTTTAATTTCTCCCAATAATGATTTATACTGTACGTACAAAGTAAATCACTATGACGTCATAAAGTAACTTAATTTCCTTGAATACCTTGAATACTGAATCACGTGCTCAGTATGTGGATATCTTCCGTATTCAATGTATGGTAAATTCTTTAATCATAATAAAAAACTTCATTCTCTATAAGTCATTATTTATATGTTGTGTCCTGTCTGGTGTTATACAATATAAATATTATTCGACCATACTCATTCATACATCCATGTTCTTTCTTGACCGCTATCCTTTATCAATTTTATTACTTATTCATTCATCTACCTATTGTCTACTTATACCCTATCAACCTATCAGTCCATGTGTACTCGTGTCTATATTACGCACACAATCTATTTTGTGACAACCGATATGTGTACAATACTTCGTGCAGTCGTACATGTCCCTTGATGCTCCTGATTACGTACATGTGAATACGTCCACATGTATTCTTTTTACTTTTTCTTTTTATTATTTCACCTCTCGCAAGATATTTGTTAATGCTGATATGAATGTTCGAATTCCGATGACGTCGCCAAAAGCGAGCCTCTCAATCCGAACTCTTCTCTCTTGCTTCTACTACCAATTTATAACATTAAGATGTTATGTTATGTTATTATAATATACTGTATTGTTTCCATGCCAGGCCACTGGTTCGTTATCTGCTTACGTCACATAATTATCCACGTTCTTATTACCTGTACTTACTATTTCTACCTCATTGTCATTCAAATTCTATGCTACTTATGTGTTACGTCACAAATGTCCGTGTACTTCCAATGGAAAGTACACTGTATTTTTCCCCCGTTTTCATCATCGCTGGCTGTTAGGCTTTCAAACTATAATAACCAACCATTCTTCTAATAATAATTGACATAATTTGGCGTAATTATTGTTAACTATAAATATATAACATTGTTGTTAATCCTCTTTAAATTATAGAACAACGGAGAACTCTCCTTCATTATATAAATTGTATCACCTATTTAAATTACTTCAGTATCAGATATGTCAATTAACAATTTGCTAAAACTATAATTAACAGTAATAATTTAATATGATGTTATTAATGTACTTAATGTACTCGGTACATGTCGGTACCCCGACATTATGTCGCCATCCAAAAGTGTATACCTTACAAAAATTAGTATTTTTTTTGTTAATTTTTTTATCTTTCTAAATTTCGTTGTATGCTTAAATTATGCTTAACGTCAGAATTCTTTAGCTCTCCAGTTAAAGTGGGGGCTTAACCTTCAACTGCACTCCCCCAAAATTTAGACTTATTTATTTCTTGTATTGTAAATTAAATCATTCCTGCCTTACCCCTTACTCGCGGAGGACGACCTTCCTCCCTTTAAATTCCTGCCTGGGCCATTGTTACAAGAGGTTGCACTTCTCTCCCTTTAAATTCCTGCCTTAGCCTTTACCCTAGGAGGCAGAGCCCCCCCCCCCTCGCCTTAAATTCCTGTTTGAGCTGCTGTTGCAAGAGGCTGTAAATTCATTTTCCTCCTTCAGTGCCTCGTTCTGTATATACGTTATGTAATAAAAATTATATGAGTGAACGAAAACTCCAATTTAGAAGTGAAGTGTTTCCATTCACCCCCTTCGGAAGAAAACTTGGTAGAAACTGTTTATTGTTATTCGGATGCTCTACGGCTAAGGCCGCGCTTAACCAACAATGACCACCCTCGTTGGATTGTCCAAAGTGCGTTTATCCTAAAAGTCGCCAGCGGGAAGTAGCTCGCGCACACGCGCGACATTTGGAAGTCCCACCGAGACATTTTAGTTTCCAACCGAGACCGAGACATTTTAGTCTCCCACCGCAAAAAACATCGTTCATCAATGGATGTCCATACTTTGAAAATTTTTTGAAACACTTCATGGAATTTATTTATTCACCCTTTCGACGTCGACTTCAACCTCTTCAACTTGAACCCCCACCATCTGCTACCTCATTTTGATTCAATTCATTGTTGACCTTCAATCAACTTTCGTTTACTTGGAAATTTCTTCCTTGTAATTCTCTCTACAATCAACCATATAAATTTACAACAAAAATTTCCCTTGAAGAACTTCTCTTCGATTTGTAATATTTAATCAACTTTTGAATCATTGTTCGTATTTTTCTCTAATCAACCGTTCGACCGTGTTCCCGTCGAAGATTTTCAACGTTGTGTTTCATCTCCCTCTTAGATGACGTCACCCCTCTCTCTTGTCTTCTGAACTATCGGCACACCTAACTCAGGGCTGACCTTCTGAGTCTAAAGGAGGCATCAGCTGATTTCCTCACCTCGCCCAAAACGTTCTTCTCCGTTTATGTGATGAGTTTTAATTGTTAACTACTACTTTTAAATTATTATCTTAATTATCATTTTCGTTAACTAATTTTAGTAATTTTAATTACTTTTTATTTTTTCCCCCTTTTAAGTGTGAACCAGTGAAGTGACTTTAAACACAATCATTTTCTTAATTAATTAATTTTCGTGATTTTAATTAACTGTTCGATAGTGTAATACATAATGCAGTACTAATTAGACGCTCAGTCATTGATTCACGCATTCACGTATTTATTTTTCCCCCAAAAATTATAAATTTGAATTTTAAATTCTTTTTATAAAAATTATCTGCATTTTTTAGATTAGGATATTAATTAATATCATTTTAGACTTTGTTGTGGGAAATGGATACAATCAGTCATAATACTGATATACATATCCATAACTCACATTTTTTATTTAGTAGTACCCGGTTAGGTTTTTATTATTATTTTTTTAATTTAAACTTTTTTCATTAATTTTAGTGAAAATTTATGTTTATTGTTGTTATAAGGTAACCCTTTTTTCTAGTGTGATTTTGAGCTCGTCTGACCGATTTTCGACCCTTGCCAACGAGACTTCGGTGTTGGAAGATTAAAAAGTTACTCGTCGATCGCTCCTTCCGGATTTAACGCAGAGTCGCTCATTTTTGTTCTCCTACGTTATCTCGTAACTATATATATATATATATATATATATATATATATATATATATAGCTATTGACTTCTCCTTAGGGAAACGGAGCTTACAGATGAAAAGAAGGATCAACACAACGGCAAACATTTTCATTTATTTGTACTTCAGACGTTTCGACAAATCTTTTGTCATCATCAGTGAATTAAGTCTTAAAACCTTAAAACAAAAGTAAAAAGTGAAAATTACATCAATACAATATTAAAACCATTAAAATTAAAACCTTAAAGCAAAATGAAAATTGCATCAATACAAAATTAAAATCATTTAAATTTCATCACTATAAAAACTAAATTAAATTAAATTACCTCAATAGGTAAATACACAATGTTTACATCCACCTCCATACTTGGCAAAGTCTAAGAGAACACTGGATGGTCAGAGGATTAGAAAGGGTATGTGTGAGAGAATCGGTTGGTTAGTTAAAAGAGTTGTAATTTGTAGGATGAGCTATTATTATTAAGGGAGGGTTTGTTTCTATAGATGTACAAAGATTCTAAAATTCGGAGTTCTGTAAGGTTATTGGATCTAGTTAAAATTTCAAACTGAGTTTTGTGAAGGGGATGGTCGTTTTCATTACTATGGTTTCTAATTGCGGATTGTGGAGGGCTACTGAGAGGACGGTTGGTACGGACTGACAAGCCCAAATGTTGAGAAAGGCGCACCTCCAGTTGGAGTTGAGTGCTGCCAATATACGCAGCCTTACAGCTGTCGCACGTGTATTTGTAAACAACATTGGGGCATACAGTTTTGGGGAATTCATCTTTGAACTTTAAAAAATTTGATAATTTAAGTGGGTTGACGAAGGCGAATCTAAAATTTATTTGGGGATAACTAGACTTGAGCAGTTTGGACAATTCGCCTCGAATACGCAATGATAAATAACCATAAAAAGGTAATTTAATATATCTGGTTTCTTTTTGTACTGTAGTTATGGGGAGTTTAGTATCAAAAGTGTTATTTAAAAATTTCTTTAACTGGTTATCGAATAGATGAGAAGGGTAGTAATTGTTAATAAAGTACTGTTTTAAAAATTTAAATTCTTCGTTTAACGAAAAGTAATCCGAACAGATACGGTAACTTCTTGTTAATAATGTTACTATAGCACTAATCTTATATTTATAAAACATACAACTTAAATAATTGGTTCCCAAGCCAGTAAAAGTTTGTTTTCGAAATAGTGAAGTATGGAACTTATTATGAGCCCGTTTAACTAAAACATCCAGGAAAGGTAAACTATTATTTGTTTCGTTTTCACACGTGTACTTAATATTACTATGTTGTTTATTAAGATAATCAAGAAAAAGTTTTACGTGTGAAGGATGGTTAAATATTAAGAAAGTGTCATCCACGTATCTTCTGTAATATATGGGTTTAAAACTACTAGGACAACTTTTCAACCAAATTTCTTCGTAATGGCAAAGAAATGCATTTGCTAGTGTTGGGCTTAACGGGGAACCCATAGCTACCCCATCAATTTGGCTGTAAAGGTTGCTATTAAATAAGAAAAGATTATCAAAACACACTATTTCGAGAAGGTTTTTAAATTGAGTCTGAGTGAGGCCATTAATAAGAGTATTATCAGTAGTGAATAACTTATTTAGTATGATATTTAATGTTTCTTTTAACGGGACATTAGTAAACAATGACGACACATCAAAACTGGCCATAGTAAGAGAATCGGCATGATTGATCTCTTTTATCTCTTTAGCAAAATCAAACGAGTTGTTAATAGAATAATCATTTAAGGTGAGTTTTGAGAGCAAGGGAACGAAGAATTTGGCTAAATTATAATTGAATGTACCACATGCCGAAAGAATAGGTCTTAGTGGGAAATTTGGCTTATGGACTTTAGGTAAACCATATAGAATTCCTGGATTGGAACCAGAAGCAAATAAAAAATTGTATGTATTGTCAGCAATAATATTACTATTTTTTAATTTACGTAAACACCTATTAAGTTTATCTTCGAGTTTTAGTAATTTAGACAGAACATTCTCTTTTATCCTTTTAAATTTAGACGTATCCGACAAAATTGTCTCCATTCTATTTATGTAAACTGTTGAATCAATCAGCACTACTCCTTTACCCTTATCCGGTTTTGTAATGATGACAGAGTTATCCTTTTTCAAATTATTAAGAATTTTAAAATCTTGCTTATTAAAGAGGGGAGAAAACACCTTATGGGGTTTAAAATTATAAAAATTCTTAAAAGAGATGCTCTCCACTTGTTTTACCAAGTTATGAAACGAGAAATTTGGTCGGATCTCACAATTCTTAATATTCATGAGAAAATTTTCAAAGCCAGAGAAAAATTTATAAAAATTTAGTTTATAATGAGGTAGATCAAAATTTAAGCCTAACGACAATATTTCTTTCTCTCTAATACTTAAAACTCTATTAGAGAAATTAAAAATAAAATGATCTGGATTATTAAAAACGACTGAGTGATTCCCAATTTTTCCAATTTGGCAGCATGTATCCTTTTCGTTAAACGAAGAATTTAAATTTTTAAAACAGTACTTTATTAACAATTACTACCCTTCTCATCTATTCGATAACCAGTTAAAGAAATTTTTAAATAACACTTTTGATACTAAACTCCCCATAACTACAGTACAAAAAGAAACCAGATATATTAAATTACCTTTTTATGGTTATTTATCATTGCGTATTCGAGGCGAATTGTCCAAACTGCTCAAGTCTAGTTATCCCCAAATAAATTTTAGATTCGCCTTCGTCAACCCACTTAAATTATCAAATTTTTTAAAGTTCAAAGATGAATTCCCCAAAACTGTATGCCCCAATGTTGTTTACAAATACACGTGCGACAGCTGTAAGGCTGCGTATATTGGCAGCACTCAACTCCAACTGGAGGTGCGCCTTTCTCAACATTTGGGCTTGTCAGTCCGTACCAACCGTCCTCTCAGTAGCCCTCCACAATCCGCAATTAGAAACCATAGTAATGAAAACGACCATCCCCTTCACAAAACTCAGTTTGAAATTTTAACTAGATCCAATAACCTTACAGAACTCCGAATTTTAGAATCTTTGTACATCTATAGAAACAAACCCTCCCTTAATAATAATAGCTCATCCTACAAATTACAACTCTTTTAACTAACCAACCGATTCTCTCACACATACCCTTTCTAATCCTCTGACCATCCAGTGTTCTCTTAGACTTTGCCAAGTATGGAGGTGGATGTAAACATTGTGTATTTACCTATTGAGGTAATTTAATTTAATTTAGTTTTTATAGTGATGAAATTTAAATGATTTTAATTTTGTATTGATGCAATTTTCATTTTGCTTTAAGGTTTTAATTTTAATGGTTTTAATATTGTATTGATGTAATTTTCACTTTTTACTTTTGTTTTAAGGTTTTAAGACTTAATTCACTGATGATGACAAAAGATTTGTCGAAACGTCTGAAGTACAAATAAATGAAAATGTTTGCCGTTGTGTTGATCCTTCTTTTCATATATATATATATATATATATATATATATATATATATATATATAATTTGTTTCATTGTTTATCTCATTTTTTTTCTCAATTAATTTTATTCAAAATACTTAGAATTTGTTCCATTTTTTCTCATTTCTTGTCTCTTACATGGTTATTTTTGTTTTACACACACACTTTCGTGACAACGACACGTATTAGGATTAACGATGTCCAAACCATTACCCCCCGTGAAATACACTAATGTTAATCTTGTAACTCCCTCTTCAATACTGAAACGTACAATTGATGTCCCTCATTTTTGTGGTCGCGTCAATAATAAATTTGTAGAACCCCCCCTTAAGGAGTGGTTCGGTAAAATTGACGATTCGTTTAGGGGTTGTCAGGTTTCAGATGCCGATAAAATCGGTTTTGCTTTTGATACTTGTGACCCAAATTCCGGTGACGCCGCGCGTCCGTACTTTTCTTATTAATTGGTCAAATGGACTAGAATATCATTTCTCTTGGGTAGAATTTAAACGTCTTTGGTACGATATATATAAAGGTCTGCATGAAATCACGAAGTACTGTAACAGGCAGGGATCCGTCAAATGGGTCGTTGACGTTAAAAATTTAAAAGACAGAAACGGACGCCAGTTATGGATTTTCCTTCATTCCCTTGTTCATGAGTCATGTCATTATCCTTCAGTGATTCCGCTTACCCTTCTGGTCTGGGTAGAAAGGCGTTGAATGTACCTTATTCTGACACACTTTCCCAATCTACTTCCTCTTTGAGTTCTGTACATTCGGAATCTCCAAAAAGTTATTATTTTATTCCCGAAATCGATTTCAAACTCCGTTGCCCAAAAGAGACCCTTTTAGGTCGTTTTGATCTTAAATGTTCGTAGAGTATTGTTTCTGCGTCTATAGCGGATAAATTGCTGTGTTCTCTCTTTAAAGGGCCGCCATCCGTTCCACACATTCGGGATTCCGATGGTAACCTTAGTCTCGTCCTTGCGGAAACCATACTTGTCATGTGGTTTGGTGATTGTCTTGTCTGTAAAGATTTCTCGTTAGTCCCTCCGGAATATTGTTCCGGTTATGATTTAGTTATTGGCCCAGAATCCCTACGACCCAACGGATTCTATTTCGACTTTTCGGCTCGATGCTTCGTCGATAAATGGGATAAAAAACGTTATTCCCTTCTCTGGGGCGATGCACCCGAGCAGGACCTTTCTTGAGACGATGAAAAGTCACCCTTAGAAAATTTGGGTAATCCTGACCCAACTTTTTTCTCTAACTCAATTGTCTCTGAACCGTTTGTTTCGGCTTGTTCTTCAAATGAATTTCCTTCGAGGCTAGAACTCTCAGCCTCTCCTGAGGGTGATTTTTGTGATGCATCTTATGACAGTGTTTGTGATGCTAATGTTCAAAACAGTAACGACAACAATGAAATTGTTGATTTATGTAATTATAAAGGTACTTCTGTTGAAAGTCTTTATGATGAAATTTTTGTTGAAAGTAAGTGTAATACCTACGTTAATGATTGTTTTGATGTAAATGGGGATGTGACCAATCCTTTATTAGATGTGAATTCAGGCTACTTGGATGATTGCTGTATAACTGATGTTGAAAATCAGAATTTACCTTATTCTCACCATGGTCAGGACAACCATGTTGGTCCCAATGGCCATAACTTGCACGATGACTTAGACACTGCTCCTCAAATTGTTACTAATTTTAGTCATTCGGACATTGATTCAACTGATTCGGTTAGTTCAATTGATATAGTTCATTCAGTGAACTTCGGTCAAGAAGACCTTGTTTTTGATTTAGATGGATCAGATATCCATGCATGTCCCAAAGAGGACGCGAATTTTGTCACTGATGTTGTTTTTGATTCGGATGGATCAGATCTACAGATCTACAGAAGCTAAGGCTAACAAAGACCCTAAGATCCACTCTAAGGTTAGCCCGAGAGAAAGGAAAGAGTAGGGGGTTAAGAGAAGAGAAGAGAAGAGAAGAGAATAAGGGGTTAAGTAAGGAGGAACACCTATCACTCGTAGGTTAACATTCATTCAGAAAAGAGAGAAAAAAGACTCACCATCATCATCCGCCGGCCACTGCCGACAAGTCAGAAAAATAGTCGGAGAAAATAGGAGAGGGGTGAAAGATGAAAAGAAGTAAAATAAGAACGCTTACAAACCATGCAAACACAGTCTTAACTCACTGTCAAACCATGCAAACTACAAACATGCAAGAAAAGAGTGTTACAGACATGCAAAGTAAGGAGATAAGAAAAAAAAAAAGTAGGTAAGGTTAAACAAAAAGTGGGTTAGTTTACGCTACGAGCTACATCTACGTTCGTGTTAGTCTATTATTTTTTTATTTTTTTTAAAATAATTTTATTGCTGGCATCACACGCTGGCATGTCACAAGCTGGCATTCATCGTCAACAGACTCATCCTCGAGCACCACCACCATAGCTCCTGTTGCTAACGTTTTTTTTTTTATTTTAAACAACGTTAATATTTTTAAAATGTCTGTCAAGAAGGTTCTTAAACACATTAACGCTGGTAGAATGAACGACTGACGCGGGAAGATTATTCCATTTATCAATTACTTTAAACGTAAAGAAGTTTTTAGCGATATTAGTAATGAAACGTCTGCCACGCAACTTAAATCCGTTATTGCGAGTATTACTATTATCGAAAGTGAACAATTTGTCAAAATTTACGTTATCGATG
Source organism: Bathynomus jamesi (assembly GCA_023014485.1). NCBI lineage: Eukaryota > Metazoa > Arthropoda > Malacostraca > Isopoda > Cirolanidae > Bathynomus > Bathynomus jamesi. The sequence continues at coordinate 116,966 of JAJOZX010007127.1, read as the reverse complement.
TTATTAACGATTTTGAAAACTTCAATAAGCTCCCCCCTTAATCTCCTAGTTTCGAGTGAATACAGGTCTAACGCTTTAATCCGATCTTCATAAGGCTTGTTACGCAAAGACGGAATTAGTTTCGTGGCACGACGTTGAACCCTTTCTAACCTATCAACATCCTCGTGTAAATACGGGCACCAAAACTGAACGGCATATTCTAAATGAGGCCTGACTAGGGACTTGTAAAGGGGCAATATAACATCCCTAGATTTAAATTCGAAATTACGCGCTATGAAGCCTAACATCCTATTAGCTTTTGCGCAAGACTCCAGGCACTGGTTCCTAACCTTTAAATCCTTAGATACGCGTACGCCTAAATCTACTTCCTCGTCAACGCTCGCTAACTCCCTATCATCCATCGTGTACGTGTAATTATTGTTGCGAGAACCTATATGCAAAACTTTACATTTATCTACGTTAAATTGCATCTGCCACTTATCTGTCCACTCCATAATCCTATTTACATCGTCTTGGAGCCTATTACTATCGTCCTCGTTAACAACTTTACCGCCTATTTTAGTATCGTCTGCGAATTTTGACACGTTACTAGTCAATCCTGCATCTATGTCGTTAATGTAAATTACGAATGGCAATGGGCCTAACACTGAACCCTGTGGGACACCGCTACCTACATCCAACCACCCAGATTCACTACCATTAATTACGACCCTCTGTCTCCTAGCACGAAGCCATTCTTCTAACCAGTTAGCTATCAGACCGCGTATACCGTGCGCTTTGACCTTCGCAATTAGTCTCCTATGCGGAACTGTATCGAACGCCTTTTTAAAATCTAAATAAATAACGTCAGCCGCTCTATGCCTATCGTATTCGCGCACTATTTCGCTATAAAATTCTAACAAATTAGTTAAACAAGACCAATGGCGTCGAAACCCATGCTGACTACTATTAATCAAATCTCTACTTTCTAAGTGATCGATGATACGATCCCTAACTACGGATTCCAAAAGTTTACCGACAACTGACGATAAGCTAATGGGCCTATAATTGCTAGCTACTGCGCGGTCGCCTTTTTTAAAAATAGGCGTGACGTTAGCTAATTTGAAGTCTTCAGGAATAATCCCCGTTTCGAGTGACTGATTAAAAATCTTCGTTAAGGGGCCTACGATAACTTCTTTCAAATCTTTCAAATGTCTGGGATAAGAAGCGTCAGGGCCTGGAGCCTTACTAACTTTTAGCCTATCGATATAATGTGCAATCTCAGCCTTGTAAACAGTTATTTCATCCAAAATAGTCTCGCTACTAAATGGAACGATATCGTCCACGTCGGGGACATTATTTAAGTCTTCTACGGTAAAAACTGTCACAAAAAAGTTATTGAAAATACCCGCCATCGCCTGAGCGTCAGAAGCCAAAGCGCCATTAACATCCACTAGAGGGCCTATGTTATGTTTTATTGGCTTACGATTATTAACGTATTTAAAACACTTTTTTGGATTATGTTTACTATCCGCAGCTATAAGTATCTCTAAATTACGCTTAGCATTCCTAACTGATCTTTTAACCCGACGTCTAAGCTCGATATATCTATTAAAGTTAGCTGCCGTGCCATTGCGCTTATTAAGTCCATACGCTCTATTACGCTCGTTTGTGAACTCGCCTATTTCCCTAGCCCACCACTTCGGCCTACCACGATTTCTAGCGCGCTTGGGCCTACGAGGAATAAACTCCCTTTCAATATTCCTAAAACTTTCTTTAAACGCCCCCCAATTGCAAATTGTGTCATTACCCATAAATAAGTTATCCCAGTCCACTACTCTCATCCTATCCGCAAAACTATCAAAATTAGCCCTACGAAAATCAGGGACTTCTATTACGTTACTATCCTTAGTGTTTTCTATCAATAACTTAAACCTAAGAATTTGATGATCACTACATCCTAAACTCTCGCCTACTTCTAAACCTTCGACTATATTCTCGCCGTTCGTCATTACCAAATCTAAAATATTATCACCACGCGTTGGTTCGGTAACCATCTGTCGTAAAAAGTTATCTTCCATAAACTCAATCAATCTCAAATCCTCCTCATTACCAGCAAAAGTCTCATAATTAACATTAGGGCAGTTAAAGTCTCCGACAATTATACTATTCCGATTGTCAATAAAGTTACCAAGAAGTGAGTAAAATCTACTATCTGTATCGAGGGGTTGAACGGGAGGTCTATAAACAACAACAATCAACAACGTCAATCCTATCCACTTCGTCTCTAACTCTGTCAACCCTGGCCCCTGGGAGACAGACCCTCCTCTTCTTGGTTGGATGCCGTTCAACGAACTCTCTGTCCATGTGGCGCACTAAAGAGTCCCCAATTAAAATAGTTTCCCCCTCATTCACGTCCCTTTCCAAATGGGCGAAAGGGTTCGAAACCTCGATAGGGGGGGGGGATTCCTATCACCTAACGTACGCGGCCTAGCTCCACCTACCTAAACTAGAAACTAGTTACGCACCTCACCCTTCAAATTACTAACGTCTTCAACGTTAGTATTGGTTCGACTTCCGTCAACCGTAGCCCTACCCCTGCCCTCATCAAGCGTAGCAAGTCTTTCCGCTACCTCACCTACACTGCGTTTTATGTCAACTATTTCCTCCATTAACTCGCAAAAGAAACAAACTGATCTCTCGGTAATCGCCATAGGACCGCCGTTATAATCTTTAAATTCCGAATACCACCGGTTTACTCCACACCTAACACACGACGCTTTCTGCGACGGCATCGCGCGGTTAAAAATCAGTTTAAACCGTCACAAGTTTAAGTTAAATTAAGCCGGCACGCTATGAAAACTTCTAAATCGCTAAAAACCACTAATATTCAATTACTTAACTATAACAACGTGAATATAAACGCAAGTATATAAAATTGAAAACTTTCCAAAAGTAAAATTCTCAGCAATATACAAAAGTAGATGCAAAGTCAGAGAGCTCAGGAAATGCGTCCGTTCAGTACAGAGTCTGGCTGACGCGAATCTTTTTACTAATATTGTTTTAGATGGTCAGGATGACCATGTTTCTGATAACTTTTCTCCAAAGGACCCGAATTGTTTTGAGTTTACTTCGGCCAACGGCCAATCGGCCATGCCGCCTCGTTTAAGTGGTCATAAAGATGACCGTTTTTTATTTTTTTGGTCATGATGACCGTCATCTCGTTTCAGATGATGCTTTTTCTGCTTCAGTAGCAGTTGGGGAAGATGCCCCGCAAGGTCCTGTAAGCGATTCAGTTTTTACGAATGTTGGTAATGATTTTGATTATCGTTGTGATGTTTATAAGGACAGTAACAGTCAAGTAACGAATCGATCATGTTCCAATGACTTCTTGTTAAACTCCGTTAATTTGTGTCCTGAGCAATGTGACAAGCAATCTTTTCCTAAAAAGCAAAGTGCTCACGTAAAGACTTATTGTCAATTTCAGACATCATGTCTCCCCAGTTGGTCACCCAATTCTCCTGACTGCAATATTCCAAATTTTGTTTTTCTTCCCAATACCCCAACCCCGCGCGAAACCATCGATGACGCAGACGAAGCCTGTGCACAGGTTTCGGAGACGCCTTCTTGGGCTCTTGAAATGGAGCTTCTTGACGAGAGCTCACAAATTTTCATGAAAACTTCTGTCGACAACCAAGCAGTTTTGGCTCTTGTTGAAACCCGCTGTCAGGCGAATTACATTAAACAAGACGTATACAAGAAGTTACTCAAGATGGCTACGGGAAAATTTGATTTGCTTTCTCGTTTGACCTGCATTGATGATGGTTGGGAAGAATACAGTACCGGAGAAATTAATCTTCCTATTGAGTTTGATTCAGTCCCTTATCCAACCCCATTTGTGGTCGTATCTGGCGTAGACTGGGAAGGAGATTTACTCCTGGGGATGAATTTCTTTGTTACGCACGATTTTTATGTGGCCGATAGAGAAGCAGGCCTAATTCGAGGAGAGAACCCACCTTTCAAGTATGTTTGTCACCCCTATTCTTCGGTCTTTTCAGCCGAGGGTGAAAGACTCGTTTCAGAGAGCCCGACGGACTCCCTGGAACCAGTTCAAAATAAAAAAGAACTGCTACTAGATGGGGGAGATTCTTCATCAGTTGACAATTGTTCCGTTCTAGTTCCGACGAGCGAGGAACTAGAAAGCCAAGATACCTTTGGTAATTTTGAGTATGAAGACTCGAATGTCTTCACAGTAGACCCCTGTGACTCCATCGAGAGCGAGTCACTCCCTCCAGTTACAGTTAGGCCAGAACTTGAAGTTCCCAGTGTTCTGGTTATTGCAAATAAATTTGAAGATTCATCTCCTTTAAGTCCCGATTTGATCATTTCGCTTGAATCCCTATTTAAGGAAGATGACTTGATTTTGTTTTCAAAGGTAGAGGGATTTCCACCCAATTCCGAGGCTAAGCCCATAGGTGACGGGAGCGAACCCGAACCTACTTCACCATCGGAAGTTGTACGCGCGGAATATTCCTCAGTACCATAATATGATCGTTCCATCGATCATTTTCATTTTTCTTCCGCAAATTCATGTTTTCGCCCTTCTTGCCTCCTATTTTGCGGGTGTTACTCTTTGGCTCTTCCTGGATCCTCTTCTGAAACCAGTGAAAGCCATTCTTCTAAATCCCGATATACCACCTCCTTTTTGAGTGAGCAAGGCTCGCATGGTCAGTCCACTGCTTCCCGGCATATTGCGAATCCCGTTAACCGTATGACCAACATGCCCGCTCGCATGACAACCTAACCATGCGCCTAATATATCTTGCTCCGTATGTTCGTGAAATTTACCCGTATGACCAAACATAACCTAAATTTAGGTTAAGTTGTTTTTTGTTTTTATTCTTAATTATACGGAACCTATAACCACTTGTTCAGTTCGGTATAGTTCATAATTGAATTCTATTTTCAACTTTTAGTCTTGATTTTTTTTTTATTCAATTAATCTTTAGTAACTGTCATTAAAATGTTATTATACCATTTGTTAAAGTATCAACCAAAATTATAGCCAATTTTGACACACTATATCAGAATGCCATGTTTTTCCCTTTCTAATAATTCTGTTACACCATTTCAATATTACTAGTTACATAACTGTACCCTCACCATGAATTCCACTAAAACCTGTTATTACCTATGCCCCGTCAAATCGTCAAATGAAATTCAATTATCGTACTGATACTTCTGGTCAATATTGATGGTGATATACTGTTAATATCTGGCTATGAATGTTACTAGTCGAATTTAATTCTGTCTAAATTCAGGTTTCAATACCGCTTAATTTACGTAAAATCTATAATCCCGATTGAATTTTATTATTTTTGACATATTCGAATTCACTTTCCTTCCGTACCTCCAGTCACTTTTACATTGAAACTCGTACTCATAAATACTATAAAAAATCTACGGATACTGATTACACTTTCACCGAATTACACCCACCCACACTCTGAAACACTCTTGTAATCATTGGCTACCACGATAAATTATATTTAATTGCAGTTAACTGTTTGATATTTACTCTGGATTACTTGAATTCATTTAATTTTTAATTGCTGCTTACAATATATAATCTTGCCTGTTGCCTTTATTAAGTTATTTTAACCAACCTCTAAGCTAATCCGTTCTTCAAAATTTCATAATTCACAACTGACCACTAAGGACTTAGTTCTTCACGGGATGAACCCATTACTTTCATATTCTACACACTACTGCACATACCCACTCAGCTATACACGCTGATTACACATATTTATACATACGTATACGCAATTACGGATAACTTCAACTATAAATTCCTTTTCCCCATTTTAGGCAAATCACCAAACACTTACACTCCGTACCTATTGCACATAATTACACACGTGACCCCAGGTCTATACATCGTCCATTACGAAAGTCTATCTTTCTTCTCCCCATATATTATTAATGGTTAACATCATCTAAGTATCTAAAACTGTAACTAAATAAATTTTAAATGTTTCCACTAAATTAATTTTACTTTTCTTTAAATAAGTTTTTAGATTATACCAACTTATTCGCACTTGCAATAAGTTTACATTCTGCGACCATTCTCCCACCGCTGAAGACTCCATCCACCGATAAAATTTAATTCGATTTTTACCTACCATAGTGAATAAGATTAGTTTATTAACTGTACGATCATGATAACTTCGGAAATTCTTATCTCTGTCCGTTCTGACGGATTAAACTCCACTTCACATAAATAATTATATGAATTGAAAATTCCTGGACCTTTAACTTTGAATTTTTTTTAACCATTATTTATTATGTATGTATCTTTTTCCCTAAAATCATCTTAATCCAGGTAATCCTTCCGAATTTATCACGGTTCTGTAAGTAATCTTGTTACTATAACGTTGGGCAAACTTAAAATTTAACTTAAATTAGATTCAATCCTGTAATTGGAACTTTAACTGAAATAATTAGGTCGAAATGCCAGTAATAACATAGATGGTTCATTAGTTTATAAGATTGTTTATGTAGTATGATTGCCACAATTGATCATACTTATAAATTTTTAAAGGTGACAACTTCGGACTTTATCGTACCTTGTTGATATAGTATTTTCACTACAATCCTCGTAATCAGACCTCAACCTTTTTAATTCACCTGTTGAAATTTTAAAGGTTGAGGTCTGATTACGAGGATTGTAGTGGAAATACTATATCAACAAGGTACGATAAAGTCCGAAGTTGTCACCTTTAAAAATTTATAAGTATGATCAATTGTGGCAATCATACTACATAAACAATCTTGTAAACCAATGGACCATCTAAGTTATTACTGGCATTTAGACTTATTTATTTCTTGTATTGTAAATTAAATCATTCCTGCCTTACCCCTTACTCGTGGAGGACGACCTCCCTCCCTTTAAATTCCTGCCTGGGCCATTGTTACAAAAGGTTGCACCTCTCTCCCTTTAAATTCCTGCCTTAGCCTTTACCCGAGGAGGCCGAGCCCCCCCCTCCCTCGCCTTAAATTCCTGCTTGAGCTCTTGTTGCAAGAGGCTGTAAATTCATTTTCCTCCTTCAGTGCCTCGTTCTGTATATACTTTGCGTTATAAAAATTATATGAGTGAACGAAAACTCCAATTTAGAAGTGAAGGGTTTCCATTCACCACCTTCGGAAGAAAACTTGGTAGAAACTGTTTATTGTTATACGGATGCTCTACGGCTAAGGCAGCGCTTAACCAACAATGACCACCCTCGTTGGATTTTCCAAAGTGCATTCATCCTAAAAGTCGCCAGCGGGCAGTGGCTCGCGCACACGCGCGACACTTACAGAAATGACAAGAAAGCTGATTGGGAACAGTTCAAAATACAGACTGAGGAACAGTTCACCACATTAAACAGCACACCCATCATAAACATTAATACAACACTCAAGACATTTAATCAGATCATCAATAATGCAAACAAATACCCGAGGGCAACATTAGGAAATACAACCCAAGTTACACTAGAGAAATAGCGCACCTCATAAGGCAACGTAACAACCTCAAACATAAAACACAAACACCACACACAGAAACCATAAGACAGCAGATACAACACCTCAGCACAGAAATAAACAAAGAACTCAAAGAAAAAAAACAGAAACATTTACGGAATTCATAACAGCACTAAACCACTCCACAGATACATCCAGGCTATACAAGACTATAAACAGCATTACCCACTCTAACAGCGGCATTCACACCTCACACGCAGCTATCTGTCGCAGCCAAAATAATATCCCAACATACACACAACAAACTAACCTTCTAGTTAATCACTACGCAAATATAAGTCACTTAAACAGAGACAACAACCAGAAACACGCAGGCACACAAACAGCCAGGCACAAGAAAACCTACAGACTCGACACGACCATTACACCCTTCAATACAGACCAGACCATCAACATCATCAAAAACATTAAGAATTCGAAGGCTACTGGACCAGACAACACATCTAACATACACCTTAAACACTTGGGCCCACAGGGAATACTAGCTCTCACAAATATCAGCACATATTCATACCAACACTGTATTATTCCTGACATATGGAAACAAGGTAAAATTATTACACTCCTCAAACCAAACAAAACTCCAACAGAATCAACTTCCTATAAACCCATTACTTTACTATGCACACCTTCCAAAGTAACAGAAAGACTAATCTTACAAATCACCAACCCACACATACCACTATCGCCTACTCAACATGGATTCAGACCTCACCACTCAACCACGACATTACTCACTAACCTCACGCAGCACATAATGGATGGCATCAACTCCAGACGACCAGCTCAACGTACACTATTAGCAACAATAAACATTAGTAAAGCATTTGATGCTCTCCCACGCTTCCCTCTCATAAACAAAATAATCAACACAAACATACACAATAACACCAAAAGGTGGCTGAGCAACTATCTTTGAAGAAGATACTCACATGTCACATTTAATGGCAAGTCATCCAAAAACAAGCTTTTTCCGAACGGGGTCCCTCAAGGCTCTGTTCTCTCACCAACACTGTTCAACTTATACATGCATGACATTCCAACACCCATAGATAACACGCTTACCTTATCATCATATGCAGATGACATCACTCTAACATCCACCCACAACAACATCGACACCACTAAAAATAACCTACAAACATACATAAACAGTATACAAGACTGGCTCACACACAATAGACTCAAAGTAGCGCCCACAAAATCAACCATCACCTTGCTTACAAGCAATACAAAAGAACGCCAGATAACTCCACAGCTTACACTAAACAACACCAACATTTCACACACTCATAGGACCAAAATACTTGGGGGTCACATACAACACATCATTATCTTTTGCAAACCACATTCAGGACATTAAAAACAAATGTACGTCAAGACTTAACACGCTTAGGGCACTAACAGGCACAAACTTTGGACACCAGCAGGAAACAACATTACTCATATACAAACAATATATTCGCTCAGTTATGGACTATGCTAGCCCATGCTGGGCACCCATTATCTCAAACACACACATAAACACCTTACAGACAATACAAAACAACGCACTTCGTATCATTACAGGATGCACTCAAACAACACCAATAGAACACCTGCACACAGAAACAATAATACTGAAAGTTAGGGAACATTTAGACATGAGGGGAACACAATTCATGGCAGCAGCGACAACTAACCCACAACACCCTTGCCACTACATGTACAATCATGCACCGACACCTCGCACCATTAAGGTAACACCAGAGAGACATTATAACCAAATACTCCATTCGATACCACGCCCCACAGACATCACACAGTACAGAAAACACATACACACACTTAACACAAAGCACTGACACGACTCGGTCCGAATGCGATCCTAGGTGCGAAGCCGCCACCCATTAACAGGTCAGAGATCAGCCTGAGCAGATCGGATCGAGTTAACTTAGCACGATTCCGATGTGGACATCACCCCAACTTACGGACATATAAACACAGACTAGACAACTCCATAGACGACACCTACCACCTGTGCCAGGACACACCACAAACAATTGAACACATTATGACAGACTGTACCGCTCTAGCACAACAACGAACACAACACAACATCACTAGTGCGCTGAACCTCTGGTCCACTCCGGAGAGGGCGATCGGTTACCTGCGTGCCGCCGGCTTGCTTGATCAGGGTGGGCTGATCGGCTAAACAACAACAACAACAACGGCTGCTCGGCTTAATATGCGTTTGGCTCCTGCCAGGCGAACACCTCTTCTCCTCTCTCTCCTTCTCCTCTCTTTCTCTTGGGGGATAACTCCTCCTCCAAGTTGCATAACCCCTTGTTTCTCTTGCAACATTCCCCTCTCCCCCTTTGTTGCATAACACCTTGCAACATTCCCCTCGCCCCCTTTGTTGCATAACATCTTGAAACATTCCCCCCCTTTGTTGCATAACAGCTTACAACATTCCCCTTTGTTGCATAACATATGCAACATTTCCCTTTGTTGCATAACTTATGCAACATTTCCCTTTGTTGCATAACTTAGGCAACATTTCCTTTGCAACATTTACCAACATTTGCAATTGCATTGCACTCACTCCTTTTGCGCCCATACTACTCACGATAACGCAAGATCACACAACAGTTTGCAAACAAGCGAGGCCATCACAAAAATGCGCTTGACTGTGTTACCCCACCCTCCATACATCCCGGATGTGGCACCTTCAAACCCATTTGTTTTTGCAATGAAGGATGCTATTCGTGGAAGAAAGTTTCAGAGTGACAATGAGGTTGTTGAGGAGGTTAAGAGGTGGCTCCAGCAGAACCCAGCGGACTTTTACCAGCAAGGAATAAAGGCCCTTGTTTCGAAGTGGAAGAAAGCCGTAGAAAAGGATGGAGACTATGTGGAAAAATAAAAACTCGTAAAAAGGTATGTAACTACTTGTGTACAAAATTTCTGAAACTTACAAGGAAACTTGGAAAGAAAAACAAAAAAGGTGGGGTAAAATATTTTGAGTGGCCCTCGTATATATATTAACCCTCCGTCTATGGCCTTGGGTGGTTCGAGGTTGACGGGGGCTTCTGGTTAGGTGGCAGTAACTGATTTTCTCACTCTAGGGCAGGGGTTTAAAAAGTACTAAAATATGTTACTCAAGTTCAAGTTTAAGTACTTTATCGAAACGTTACTCAAGTAAAGTAAAAGTATCCATCCTGACATTTACTTAAGTTAGAGTAAAAAAGTATCTACTGAATAAAGTACTCAAGTAACGAAAGTAAAATGTACTCGCCTAACAGTTCTCAAACCATAACGGTACATTTATGTTGTGGGCCATGAGGTCTTTAAACAAAACGCTGTATGTAAAAGATTTGCCAAACTACGTAAATTACCAGTGATGTAAGATTTGTCTTTCTTTTAGGTATCTACAACACAGAAAGAGGGACTGCGTTGCCACCACATCTCGGAGAGAGTGGAGCGGAACTATTGCAGGGGACTGTACAAAGCGATTTAAAAATAAAAAAGAACTAGTACAGTTCCTGCCGCTTCGCTGACGGTTAGACAGGCTAAACTACAAAAAAAGAACCCAGCCGTGAAAATTTTGAGCTTCACATTGTGTCAACATTTCTGAATCTGGTATCTCCCAAAACCTCCTCACCCCCATTCATACAACTTGGGGGCTAACCCCCTCCCCCATTACCCCCACCCATCCCCATTACCCCACCCATCCCCCATTACCCCACCCCCACCCTTCCCCCTTTGCTAAACTACAGAAAAGAACACAGTCATGAAAATCTTGAGCTTCACATTGCCGCCCGTAATACAATTTCTGAATTTTTTTTACAATTTCTGAATTTTTTTCTCAATTTTTTCTCACAATTTCTGAAAGTGTGACGGACAGACGGACAGACAGACAGACGGACAGCTCTCTTATTATAATATATAATAATAGATAGATTACACAATTTAAAACTTTCTCATAAATAAGTTATTCCTAAAAACTAACGCACTTATAATTAAATTAAATTTATCTAATAATTGTTTAAACAATAAAAATTATCACAATTTTATTTACCATCAAAATTTCATTACGGATAAATTTATTGTTTAGAATTAATTTTAAAAATATCACTCTAAAGAATTTTAAATATTTTTTCGAAAGTATTTATCAATAAATTTCAATGAAATTCTACACCAATTAAATCTATTCTAATTTGCTTTAAAAAATAAACCCAATTTTTTTTTCTAATAATATTAATTAAAGTATTTTACTTAAAATAATCAAGATTAGTGAGTTTTAGAAGATAAAAAGGATGTAATATTAACGCACCATAATTTATTATAGCGGTGTATAACCCCGAGCCAGTGCCGGTGGCTGAGTGGATAGCATTTTTCTCTGTGCGAAGACACTGAGGTCGGGGGTTTGAACACGATGATGCTGATACTATTAATATAGGAGTTAGAGCAGTGGGCCACATTAGTTGGCCTGACCACTGTGTCAGTTTCTGGCCTTCCTGAATGTTTAATATTAATATTACGAAGACGGTTAAATAATAGTAAACATTATTATCAAATGACAGTATGTCGTATTTTAAATATGATAATATAATGATGGGGATGTTTATCCTCCTCTACAATTCCGAAGGTCATATGACGGAAGGGGCCTACAGTTTTACATGGAATCCGAACCACGGGTCGCTACTTAGTCTGGACGCAAAGGACGGTCTCCCATCAAATTATTCTTTAGACCCAATGTCGCTCAACTTCGCTGAAAATATTATATAATTTTTATGTGCCAAAGATAGATACAGAGACTAAAGTTTTATCTCATTTTCACGTGTATATATATATATATATATATATGTCGAAATAAATATTAGTTTCGCGGTCTACTCGACCTAGCTCTTCTTTCTGCAAGAAAATATTGTTTTAGTGTCTAATATCGATGTGTATTTATCCTTAACTATTAAAAAAAAAACACCTCCATTTTCTTCCAAAATATGAAAAAATTTAAAACAGTATTACACAATCTTTCAAGTTAGTAGTATGACCGCAAAATGTTCGCGTGCATATTCAATTGTAATGTTGATCAATTGTTGCAAGGTGCCAGCCCCTCCCCCTGGGGGGTGGGGCAATGGGGAGGTGGGTATGCAACAAGGGGATGGGGGTTAGCCCCCAAGTTGCATAAAGGGGGTGAGGGGTTTTTGGGCGGAGAGTGAGAATGACCTCCCCCCAAAGGGGTAACCCTAACGTGCCCTCGCCGTAGGCGAGTTTGTGAAGCACAATCTTCTCCCGTAGGGCAGGGAGCCAAAGGCTCTGCTTGTAAGTAATAATAATAATAATAATAATAATAAATATTATCAAAAAGAATTTTCCCTTCATTTTACATTAATTTTATTTATTTTTTTTTTTTTTGTTTATTCTAAAAAAACATTTTATGTTTCGATTCATTATATTGTATTCATATTTAATTATGCTTCATTTCTACATATTAATTTTTGAAGTTAGGGGATATATACAAGTAGTGTGACCGCAAAATGGTAGAGTGCAATGTAATTGCAAATGTTTCAAGAGTGCCACTACCACCCCCTTGTTGCAAGGCACCCCACCCCTTTGGTGCCAACCACCACCCCCTTTGTTGCAAGGCACCCCCAAAATGGGGTTGCAAGGGGTTATGCAACTTGGAGGTGGAGTTATCCCCCAAGCTGAACCCCCCAAAGGGATTATGAAACTTGGAGGCGGAGTTATTCCCCAAGAGAAAGAGAGCGGAGAAGGAGAGAAAGGAGGAGGAGGTGTTCGCCCGACAGCTGTCAGACGCATATGAGGTCTTCAGCCGTGCCGCCGCTCTCTTATAGGGCCCCTAATCAGCCAGTGCCTCCGGGAATAAGCCAGTTGGTTTAATCAGCCAGTGCCTCCGGGAACCATCAGCCAGTGCCTCCGAGCATCAGTTGACACTGTGTACATGTGCGTCACGCGACCGCGTTAAACGGTGGCGGGTTCGAGCCCCGGCCCGGGCTTCGTTACCCAGGGTGTCCTAATGATCCCCGTAGGTCCAAGGTGGGTGTAAAACAAATCGTACGGAAAAAATAAAAAATAAATAAATAAATGAACAATTTGTACGGAAAAATAAATCAAAGGTACCCTAATGATCCCCGTAGGTCTAAGGTGGGGCGTAAAACAATTCGTACGGAAGAAAGAACACCCTCGCCAGAAAAAGAAAAAATGGTAACCATGGTGATAGTCATGGCCTAATGATCAGAAAAAAAAATTGGGTTCAAGACTCGGAGCGGTTGGTAACCATGGTGGTAGCCATGGGGTGGTGTACATCTATACGTGCGTCACGCGTTGCCACAGTGTACACACTGTTTATGTGCTTTAAAAGGAGCCGGGTTCGAGACCCGGCCCGGTCTTCCACGGTTGCTACCCAGGGTGCCCTAATGATCAGAAAAAAATTGGAAACCGTGATTGATATCCAGGGTGCCCTAATTATACCCGTTGGTCTAAGGTGGGGCGTAAAATGCCGAACAATTCGTACGGAAAAAATAAAAAATGGGGCCGAGACGGCTTGGGTGCCAGCCAGAGAACAATTCGTTCGGGGTGTTAAAACTTCGATCAACTCGGAAAAATGCCAGACCCCATTATAGCAACATTCGTTCATTTCGTATCTCTGTTTACCTCTCTCTCTCTCTCTCTCTCTCTCTCTCTCATATATATATATATATATATATATATATACACTTCCCCGTTTAAAAGCGTTATAAACAAGAATTGCTTCGTTGTTTCGTGTATAACTCTGTTAATCGTGGTTTTTCTGCAAACAAAATTTATTACGCTCCATAAAGTCTTTCTCATACACACACACACACACACACACACACACACACACACACACACACATGTTTTATTTCTATATTAGCGAATCTTGGAAATCAGAGATTCGAGATAAGATACGTGTTTTAAATTATACTATAGAGCTTAACAATCCAATTTATCACACTTCTTTGATTTATCATTCACTTTTATGATTCAAGGTACTATAACCTCCGCTCCGTCTCTCTCTTTCTCTCTGCTGACCAAAGCTTTTCTTATATTTCTACAATTTAATTACGCGCCATAAACGATCTTCTATTCTGAAATTACACACACACACACACACAGAGTTATATTTACCATTTTCAAATTTAAAGATAACGTTTGAAGCAGCTGTTTTTTTAATCACGGGATCGGCCATCTCAGTTCGCACGATATTGCGTTCAGTGGTCAGTATATCAGAACTCATTGTTTTTATTTATTCCTTCTGATCAAACACACACACACACACGCGCACACACACACACACACACACACACACAGATGCTGTTTATTTATTAGCAAATCTCACAAGACTCAAGATAAGATCTGTATTTTATTTTGTAACTCACAGATACGGACCCATGCAGTTCGCACGATATTGCGTTCAGTGGTCAATATATCAGAACTCATTGTCTTTATCTATTGAACTTATATATATATATATATATATATATATATATATATATATATATATATATATATATATATATATATATATATATATAAATATCGTACGCATTTTAAATTCGCAAACATCTGTTGGTTTATCGTGTGTTCTCGGCTTTCCATGATTTGTTTGTCACACATGCATATTGATTATTTCTTTATCAGCAAAGTCTCTCTCTCTCTCTCTCTCTCTCTCTCTCTCTCTCTCTCTGAATATTTATTTGATAAAATACAAAAATTATATCGCTGATTACTTTAAAATGTATAGACACCTCGAAGATAATATAATTCGATTTTAAGGTTTATATATATATATATATATATATATATAATAAAAAATCTTGTTTGTTTATGTGAATATTTATTTGATAAAATACAAAAATTATGTCGCTCATTATTTTAAAACGTATAGTCTCTCTCTCTCTCTCTCTCTTTCCACGAATCGGACCAGATGGCACGCCCCAGAATTCACAGGACAACCAACCACATCCCTGTGGACGGCTCCCAGGACACCTGGTTGGCCGATATGCAGGCCTACGCGTCAGGTCCCGCCCAAAAATCACCGCTAGCCAATAGGAAGCTAGCTATTGTGTTTTGTGGGTTGGTCACAGGCCCCCTTATAAAGGGAGATTCTCGGCCCACAGCCTCAGTACGTACATTTACCGCTAGCGCCTTATACGCAATGAGCCAATTATCTTTGTTCAATTCCCCCGATCTGATTGTGGATGGTGACATTTACACTCAAGCAGCACGACTAATTTTCAGCGCTATAGATCGGGATGAACTATTATCTTCCCAGAGTGTTATGGAAAATTGTGACGAAATGGCGGATCCGATCAATCAAGACGCTGTTGAGATGTAAGTAGCCCCTAAGTGCCTAACCTAACTTATGTATATGCTGGAGTTTTACTGCGGTCGACCCCTCAAGAAGAAATAAATTTATAAGAAAGAATCAACAAGAAATAAATTTATCACGATTTCTATCACTGATCACAATTTTCTGTTAAATGGGTTGATTTTTTATCCAAATAAAATATGAGTCCTTTTAAAATTATTATTATTATTATTATCATCATTATTATTATTATTATTAGTGATAGTAGTAGTAGTAATATTATTGTTATTATTATTATTATTATTATTATTACTGTTATTATTTACGATAAATTAAGTATAAACGATGTAGAATTACTAGGTATAAATAGTAATAATTTTACGTACGTCAGAGATATAAATGGTGGTACTAGCTGGATTGATCACTATCACAATAGCACTAATTTAAAGGATCTTATTGTCAATGTTCATATTTTGCATGATTTCCTTCTCTCAGACCAGATCATAGACCGCTAAAATTAGTAATTAATTGCACCAACTTAAATAATATACAACATAATAATAACTCATTAGGCAAGAATGACCGTGTCGACTGGACTGAGGTTAATATGAAGCACAAAAAATAGACTATAAAGATAGGACAGAGCGCCTTTTTAATAATTTAGAATTAGTGCATCTTGACTGTCGTAATTTATGTTCAAATTGAGAAAGACTTAATACATGTAGATAAATATTACAGTGATATGATATCCATAATAAGGGAAGGAGGAAGGCCTTGGGTTAAATCGTACAATTGTCATACTAAAATTATTTCTGGATGGAATGATTTTATTTCACCTCTGAAAAGACAACCAAAAGTCAAAAATAATTTTTATTCTCTGTTACCATTTTGATTATATCAGCATATATATATATATGTATATATATATGGACCTTTTCCAGTTTGTGTACCGTTTTTCATATAATTTATTTTTGCTTCTTTTCAGATAAAAAATGAGTGATAATATCAATCTCTTTAGTTAGGCTTATAAGGCTA
Organism: Bathynomus jamesi; assembly: GCA_023014485.1. NCBI lineage: Eukaryota > Metazoa > Arthropoda > Malacostraca > Isopoda > Cirolanidae > Bathynomus > Bathynomus jamesi. The sequence continues at coordinate 100,027 of JAJOZX010007127.1, read as the reverse complement.
ACTAACGAAAATATCACGACCTAACCTAACCAATCGTTAGGCTAACTGTACGCCCTTGACGATTGGTTAGGTTAGGTCATGATATTTTCGTTAGTTAGACTTAAAAAGCAAAAATAAATTATATGAAAAACGGTACACAAACTGGAAAAGGTCCATATATAATAATATATATATATATATATATATATATATATATATATATACATATACATAATAATTGTTTTGAAAAATAGCTTGTATTGTTTCCCGTTTATAATTATTAATTTAGTTTCAATCGGTGATAACCGTAAAAGATCGCAATAAATGCGTTTTCAAAACTAATTTTCATTCTCTAATATATATATATATATATATATATATATATATATATATATAGTGTTTTTACATTTCTTGTGGAGTCTTAAACAATAAGTTGGGCTAGGCTAGGTTAGGCTACGTTAGGCTAGGTTATATTATGTCCCTGTTTATATATATATGGTAGGCACAAGACGAGTTATCTGCATCAAATTTCGTGACATTAATCTCTATTTTAATTACAGGGCCGAATCCGAGCTACATCGTATTATAGCTACTTTTGATGAAAGGGTGGTAAATGAAAGGGGTGCTTCTCCGCCCAGTCAACCCAGTGATCTGAATACAGATGTCGAGGTATTGGCACACATCCGGACCAGCGAGTGCCAGGTCATCGAGGAGCTAATGTAAGTATATTTTTGAGGTTAAGAACAAAACACATTGTATTTTCATTTATTAAACGGTAGAAAACATGTACAAAGCAGAACCAGTGTCCGTTAAATAAGTCTTAATGGCTACAGCTACAAATGTACATACAACTTTACACAATATAGATATATGGCTTTACACATTACAGGGGGTACTAACGTATGGGAACGTTTTTTTATCTCTTTGCATACACTTATCGTTCAGCTCTGTGTCGCACAAATCGAATAATTTTAAAAAATTCATAAATCCCTTCCCACGTGACATGTGCATGAGAAATAAAATGCAATACAATCCACATGTTTCAGTATAATATCCTTGGAAACGATAAGGGGACCAAACAATCTCAGGTACGCCTAGTTGGGCTATAAACTTCACAATTACCGAATCATTCCATGGCGGAAATCCGAGTGAATCAAAATAGTACATTCTTTCTCTATTTTTAAAATAGATTGCAAACCAATGAATCTCCTCACCCCCCACAGTGTCAGTGTTAACGATAATCCCGTACCAATTTCTCGTACTTGGCAGATTTAATATTTCATTCTTCGCGAACACACCGATAAATTTTGAGCGCGCGAAACGGTCACTTTTCATCTCTCTCTGGAGTGTACGCGCATCCATTCTAAAAGTCTGTGACCACGTTCCTGAAACGATCAACTTCTATTAGTGCATGTGCCTCGAGATACACGAGTACACTTATAGGCGCGTCTATAGGCTTGGCAAATTCCAACCTAACTGAGATATTCCCACTCTGCTGTGGGCTTAAATGCGTATCTGTGCCAGCCGACAAGTCCGGCGTAATATCAAATGAATAAATGTTAAATTCTTCGACAAATTCTTTCTGCGTTACACCAAAACCAAGCTCGTCACAGGCGCCTGTATTATGAGCCAGACTACTATAAGCTCCCGCGCAGAGCGGGAACACAGCATCTGATGAGTAGTCTGTATTTAATGTCCCTTCCAAAGCGATGCCATTTACGTATAGAGTAATATTTTTAAGGCCGAAATTCTCGAATTTAAAGGCACTCTTTTTATATTTTCCATTCGTCGAGGCGTGGTCCTGCATACCAATTAATATCCTTTTAGGTAGGACGCCTAGGGCGACGTTTTCTAGCTGCGGGGACCGTGTACAGTTTGATCTGTACCCTGTTAATTGGGTATTTTACTGTGGCGTGTATTAAGTCTTTCTCAATTTCTATTTGTTTCGGGGAGCTTAATTTCACACGGCGTATACGCAAATACGTTTCCATGATGTGTATCACAACGGGTTTCGCGCCTTCTTCTTGATCAGACCCCAGATTTATGCAGATCTCAGGAATCGTGCGGGTAAGCTTCAACTTCATATCCACCCCGTTCATAAGCAACTTCTCCTGGAATGTGAAGTCTGTATGCAGGCGTCCAAAACATTCATATATTTTTTTTTAGAATTTTTAAATTTATCCTTTATTCCATTTTCATCTTTAGTGTGGTAATACCCCTCGGCTGTTAAAAAGGTTTCCTTCGCTTCTTTTGAAAAGTTGAGGACATTTTCCAGATAGGCTCGTAGGTGGTAGTACCCCGTACCTGCCGAGATGTTAACCTGGTTTAAATACACTTCACACTGGCTGAATATGGAGTGTAAAAAGTTGGTTTCAGGGTAGGCAGAGTAACTATCATCGCAGTCCGTTCCATCAGAATGGGCTATACGCAGTTTAGCATACATGTGCATGCAGCTCGGTCAAAAAAGTAAGGGCCTGAGCTGGGTATCACGAATTCTATAGGGGCACTGGGTGAACTAATTGTGTTTAATGGGTTAATTGTAATAAAGTCACTATGCTCAATAGAGACCTGAGTGGGGGCATATCAAAGAGGGACAGTTCCGATTTACAGCATTGTGAACTACACGGATGGATGAAACGTGCCATGACGAGTCAGAAATAGTACCACCTCCACGACAAGTATTAGTCAACCTATGATTCGTGAGAGTAGTGTCCTCAGCTTATATCAGTTAAAAAAATGATCAGCCATAGGTTTCATGCGCTTAGAGCACTTCTTTTTCGGTTTCCTTTTACGTTTAATGCCACGTGATGGTAACCCCTTCTTCCTGGCAGATCTCTTCTTTCCGCCGCCACGCATTTTTCTCTTTGCATCTTTGATGATTTCATCCCTTGTACGTTTTAAATGTTTTTTTAGAGCTTCTTTAGGCTTAGTGCCCCCATTATGTCTTCTGCCGCGTTAAAACCTGTTTGTAACGCCTTCCGCCCTAGGTACCTGGCCCCCTCTTCAACAGTGGGACAGCGGTGCGTAGTATGGATGAAAAAATGGACCAAGACCACTCCCACGCTGGTACCTCACTCCTCGGTATACTGTGAACGGTCTTCGAGTCATTATAAACGACGAAAGTGTAGTTTCACTGTTAAGCTCCCATCACCGAATGGGAAATTTTTTCCCTCAATCGTCTTATATATATCGAGATGTTGGTTAATAGATTAGTCGCAACATTCACATAATGGGGCTTGTCATATGTAATGCTCAACTTTTCCCTCTATGGTTGGGGATGTGCAATGCGCAGCAGACGTGCCTGGGTGTCCCCAACAAATTGGTGCTCTACAATATTGCTGTAAATATAGCACATGCCTGGGCGGAGAGCTTTCACCCAATTCTCCATCTTCAATTGATACATTAAGCTGGACAAGTCATGCTGTGCCTCGTGAAAGGTATCTCTTTGGAAGGCTGCGCTATATCGGTCCTCAGCCACAATTGCGAACAGCTCTTTATCTTTAATATCTCTACTAAACGTTGACTTTAGCTTCACTGTGCATGCAGGCGTATCTATGTTTACGACTTCAAAAAGTAAATCGTTTGTCAAATACGACTTTTCAAGACTCTTGTTTAACCCGTCACAATGTCCATGGCTGTATCATAATGCCCGATTCCTAGCGATACATTTATGCTATAGTACCGTTCCTCACCGCACAGGGTTGAACGAATAGTATTGTCTAAGGTTATGCCTATTTTTTCGCATTCATCGGTTCTCCTATGGACCAGAAATATGATTTGTTCATTTTCAAGAGTTAAAAATTTGGTGGCTAACTGAAGTTCACATAACCCCACCTCATACGAATCACGCTCCAATTCAATGGGTCCATGGAGTTCTGTCACAAAGTTGGCGAGGGTGTTGTTAGCGTGTACAGACAGGGACGAAGAGGACGGGAGTGTGACGTAGAAATGGCGCCATGTTGCATACTATTTAATCTTCATTATTGCATCAGCTTTTATATAGGTGTTGAAGCTTTCTGGGTAACCCAGCCATTTCACCAGGTACATTTTTCTCTTTCTCTTTTCTCAATTTTAAACACGGTTTTTCCTAATTTAAATGCTACTTTCTGCAACTCCTCGCGGTAAAAGCCTCCTCCAATTTCTTCCCTATTCAAATCTTCAATGTAATACATCATTACCTCACCTTTAGGTCTCATAGCCCTAACTTTAAAAATCTCGCGCGTCCATCCTTGCTCAAATCCCTTCGCGAATTTATTCCCCGAACGGGATAGCCTTACATAATCATTGATTTTGAAAAGCGCAGAATGTGGTGGTGCATCTCTTCTCACCTCTGGACGCGTACCTCTTTCTAAAACGTCGTTAGGCGTTGTGCCGTTCGTACGATGGTGTGAGCGGTTGTAGGATGAGGCCAATGAGCCGAGAACGTTTATATATCTGTATGTGTTTTTATGTGTAAAATAGCGGTGCATGCGCCTTAATGGTACGTTGAACTCTTTCAGCTAAAGAAGCCTTATGTATAGAATTGGTAGTGTCATAGCTGATATTAAACTCTGCCAGCATGTTCTGAAAAGCGCGTCCTATAAATTCTTTCCCCATATCCGTACAAAAATAGCCAGGAATCCTGTTTTCTTTCAACATCAACGTTTTGGTCGCTTTAGCATCTGTTTCAGGCGATTTATTTTTCAGGGGATTAGCCACAGGTATCTAGAGAATACGTCTATTATGAATAGGATGTAGCGGTAACCATCGTTATACACTGAATATCTTTGCATGTCTGTTAAATGCCTGCCAAATAGAGTCAATCGAGGCAGCTGTTGTCTTGGCCGTTTTAAACCTTTTTCTCACCGGTTTATGAAGTGTATAAGCATCCTGCCCCCGCAAAAATCTCTCAACATCTTTTTTCCTTACACCGTAAACACCTCTGTACAATCTATTAATGCCACCATAGGAGGCGGGGTTAGAAATGTCATAATAGCGTTTACTTAATATGTTAGCCATTTGCGTATTTTAGAAGCACGTGGGTAGGGTTGACCGTTTGTTCTCTTCTTTCTCCTCTTCAGAGACACTGCTACTGCTGGGGGCGATGGCGTACTCAGTTGTGACACATGCGTGACTTGGTCCAAGTCTTTTAACCTATTCAGATTACCTATCAATGTTTTGGGGACATTTATTTGTTGTAGTCTTGCTTTAATATGCTTCCATCCTGTTGGTGAGGGTCTGTCCCACTTTCTCACCAGATCATGAACAATATCAACGATATTGGAACCTTGTACCCTTGTTCCTTCAACAATGATCTCGCCTGTATCGGTCCACTGTATGATGGGGTCCTCACTCAATAGATTATAAAGACTTAACCCTTTATTCCTCAATGTATGTGGGAGGCTGTTTTTTAGCACATGTTCGATGTGTTGTGTTCCGTTGTTCTTTGGTTGGTCATCGCCAGGTCCTGTGTCGCTATGCTCAGCAGTACTCGCGCTGTGCCTCACGGGGAGCTCTGTAGGTTGCTTATAACACTGGTATGCATCAATTTTGCTGTCAAGGGTTTTGTAAGTGATTCTTATAGAGTGTTTCCTGCTGATTTCGAATCTGCAATCCGTTTTTCTCAATCAGCTCAGGTTATCCGGCTATGGCCTCATAAGTAAAATAGAATTTTTCGTGATTTTGTCAAAGCGGAATTGGAACAGTAACATCTATCATCACTTGTTTCACTTGTATAATATCTTTTTTTACTTTTCAGGAATATAGATAAAATATTTCATAATGAATAGAGCGTGTAAAAATGATCCCAATAGATTCTGCTACATATGTGGGACGGTTACCATGCCAAATAACCAGTCCCAAATCACTAAATTTGTGAAGACAATGTATAGAGCATACTTTGGAATTAAGCTAGGGGACCAGGACAAAAATTTCGCCCCTCATATGTGCTGCAAGACGTGCATTGAAAATTTGAGAAGATGGAGCAAAGGCAGAGCGAAATCTTTGCCTTTTGGAATTCCCATGATTTGGAGAGAAGGAAAGGATCACGTGACAGATTGCTATTTCTGCATGACAAACCTCCAAGCAGAGCTGGGCACTTGCGTTTTTTTGCGGTACTGCGGTACTGCGGTACTACTACCGCACTACCAAACCGGTACCGCATAACGCAGTACCGCAAAGGATCGCTGAAAGTACAGCAGTACCGCTACCGCATTCAAATTTCCCGCGTACTTTCCGCGGTACCGACCAACACGGTAGTACCGCAGTACCGCAGTACCGCAAAAAAAAACGCAAGTGCCCAGCTCTGCCTCCAAGGTGGGCTTATAAATTTATTTTTCTTAAATATTTTGAAATCCTCGTATGAAACTTGACATAATATTCACCATAATGTAATATTCACCATATATAGCATAATATTCACCATAATGGTAATCATACATTTACATATACATATTGTTATAGAAAATACATTTACACATACATATTGTTATACAAGTTACATTTACATATACAATGATTGTATATTTTCTTTCTTTTTCATTCATATTGTCCCCGAAGGGACAATATGAATGAAAAAGAAAGAAAATATACAGACTCCATCGACCTATTTCATATCTTACAGACCGCAGCCTTCCCTCACGAGCCGCCACTGTCTGAATGCTTCTTCTATTTCATATGCAAGTTTTATATCCATGTTTCTGTGTTTCTATTTTCAGGAGTTAACAAGAAGAATAAACACATTGTTGTATACCCTGACATTCCTTCTGCTATGAGACCTGTACCCCATGGTCCTGGAATTCCAATACCCGACCCACCTCAAACCCTGGACTTCGATGATTCTGATGATGAATCAATGACCAATGCCAATGACCAGTCCCAGTCGTATATACCTCAAAATACCGCTTCAAATGAGCCGAGGCCTCTCAACCAGGCCAAACTTAATGATCTTACCAGGGATTTAGGACTTTCCAAATTAGCTGCCGAGATCTTGGGCTCACGACTTCGAGAGGACAACTTGCTGGCTCCGGGAACAACATTCTCCTGGTATAGGAAACGAGAGGAAGAATTCCGCAAGTTTTTTGCAGTGCACGAAAATACCTCTTCCTTAGTGTACTGCTGCAATGTTGAGGGGCTAATCGAATCCTTGGGCCTGCCATATAACGCATCAGAATGGAGGCTATTTATAGACTCGTCTAAACGAAGTTGAAAGCAGTACTTCTCAACATTGGGAATAGGGTTGCATCAGTCCCTGTAGCACATTCCGTACAACTTACTGAGAGCTACGATAACATGAAAATTTTACTGGATGCTCTCGTATACGACCAACATAACTGGAGGATCTGTGGAGATTTGAAGGTAATACTAATATCATAAGTAAACTATTGCTATTGACTATGTTGTTTTTCCAAAGGTTATTTGAGAGCGTATAAGAACACTTAACTTCCCCACAGAAGTGATACAGTCCAATGCATAGATTTTTTTTATCTGATAGAACAGATTCTCTAAATTCTTTAAATATTTTCATTTTTTTTCAGATTGTGGCATTTGTATTGGGAATGCAAGGGGGATACACGAAATACCCATGTTTCCTCTGGAAATGGGATAGCCGAGCGGATGAGAAGCACTATGCACAGCGTGAATGGGCATCCAGAGAGAATTTTGAACCTGGGTCGCATAATGTCGTTTCAGTGCCCCTTGTACCACCAACAAAAATTTTGCTCCCACCACTTCATATTAAGCTGGGCTTGATGAAAAATTTCATCAAATCAATGAATGCTGGGGTTTTTGATGGTCCTCAAATTCGAACTTTGATCAAGGATACTCAGTTCGGAAACGCAATGACTCCAACTGAGAAGAATGCCTGGCCAGGCATTCAAATCAGTTGTCACTGATTTTCTTGCACAAAAGGCTACACCTTAGATACAACTGCTAACACAAAAAGAAAGATCTTATCCGAAAGTTCAAAAATATTTGATCCTATGGGTTTACTCCTTCCTTCTACTATCAGATCCAGGGTTCTTTTACAAGAATTTTGGAAACAGAAAGTAGACTGGGATGATCCTATAACCAATAAACAACAAGATAGTTGGAAAAAGTTAGCTAAAGATCTCAATAAACTACAAAACATAAATATTCCCAAAGTTTGTGGACACAGAGATACACCTCAAACCTTGCATGTATTTGGCGATGCCAGTGAAAAGGTGTATGGTTGTTGCGCTTACCTTGTAGGTGAGGATGGCAGTCATTTGATCTCTGCCAAGGGGAAAGTAACACCCTTAAAACCAAAGAAAACTGTTCCTCAACTTGAACTACTTGCAGGTTATCTAGCTGTAAAAATAACAGGATTTCTCCATGAAGTCTACCATGATGTAAACATCACAAATACATATATTTGGCTTGACAGTCAAATCTGCTTGGCATGGATCAACTCTGATGAATTAAACTCAAAAAAAAAAAAACATCTTTGTCCGTAACAGATTAAGAGACATTAAAGAAGCTAGACAAAATTTGGACATAACCTTCAGATACATTCCAACAAAACAAAATCCTGCAGACTTTCTTACAAGAGGATTATCCTGTAAATTACTAAAATCCAACAAAAATTGGTTTCATGGACCTGAATTCATTCAGGATGAAACAATGTGGCCAGCAGAACAAATTAATGTAAAGCTTAACATGATAACCCAAATAAAGTTGAGCCACTATTAGATTATAACAATTATTCTGACTTTGGCAAACTTGTAAGGGTAACATCTTACTGTCTCAGATTCATTCACAACTGTTTAAAGAAAATAAATAAACAAAGAAATAATGATAATGAAATGTATACAAGTCTAGCTACCATATATTGGATTAACCACATACAACAAACAGAATACAAAAATGAAATAGATTTTCTAACAATTGGTAAACAAATGAACAAAGTACCCCCTGTGGTAATAAACTTGAATCTCTACATTGACAAAGATGGCTTATTAAGATGTAAGGGTAGATTAAACAAATCACAAATCACATATAACAGTAAACAACCCCTTCTTCTTCCTAGGTTCCATCACATTACAACCCTAATTATTAGAGAGAAACACAATGAACTTTATCACATGGGTGTTCCACAAACATTAAATGCCATTAGAAAGTTGTATTGGATACCCAAAGGCAGAATGACTGTAAAGACAGTTTTGAATAACTGTTGTCACCTGCAAAAGGATTCATTCCAGATCTTTCAGGAAGACCAATCCTCCTGATTTGCCAACAGAGAGAGTCACCTTTAATAGGCCTTTTGAAACAGTTGGCATAGACTATACAGGAAGTTTGACTGTTGGTCTGGGAACAACAGAACAAAAATGTACATCATACTTTACACATGTTCATCTTCTAGAGCAGTCAGCTTAGACATAGTGAGTGATCTCTCTGCAGAATCATTTGTCTATAGCTTTAGAAGATTTTGTGCTAAGCATTCTGTACCCAAAATTGTTTGGACAGATAATGCAACATATTTCAAGGCTGGTGAAAACCAAATAAATGACATATTACAAAATTCACTTACCATAACATATCTACAAAATAACAAAATAAAATGAAAATACATCCCTTTTGCATCACCATGGTATGGAGCAATCTGGGAAAGGAATATCTAAACAATAAAGAATTGCCTAAAGAAACCAATAGGTAAAAAACAAATTGAATTCTTTGAACTTCTCACTCTCATTAGTGAAATTGAGAATGTTGTCAATAACAGACCTCTTACTTATGTAGGGGATAATATTAATGATGTAGAGCCTCTCACCCCAAATCATTTGATTAAGGGAGAAGTCATTAACCCTCTACCTGATTACAATATCTCCTTGGATGATCCTCCTTGGAGTGATAATAATCATATTTGCAAAATAGATTATCACAAATAACAAATATAAAAACAAAATTTTAAAAGCAATGGAGTGATGAATACCTTGTTGGGTTGAGAGAAAGGCATAAATATATACAAAACAAAGACTGGGTTAATGAAATCAGGGTAGGAGATGTAGTTCTAATTAGACAAAATACACCGAGACAGTGTTGGCCATTAGGTAGAGTTTTAGAAAAAAAAACTGGGGAAGATGGATTAACCAGGGTTGTAAAACTTAAAACCGCTTCAGGTGAAACTATAAGAGATGTATCACTCTCATACCCCCTAAAGGTAAGACCACCTACTGTTAACAAAAATGATCATGAAGATGAATCCATAATAGATTCTGATGATGATCAAAATTTGACCGAAACTATACCAAACCTAACCTGTTCAATAAATGATATAACTAGTCCTACTACTACGATAACCTATACCACAAATAGTAGACCACAACGTTCAACTGCCCTACAAGCTAGGCAGATATTACAACAAAAGATAAGGGCTGGAGTATTGTAATATTTCCTATGGAAAATAAATTAAAATGCAACACCCTTTCATTTTGGAAAGAGTGAGGACTTTATAAAATGCTACACTTTTTGTATTAAAAAGTGAGGAAAAACAAAAATGGAATAAAAAATAAAACGTAAATTATATTATAGGTAATCTAAGATGGGTTAACAAATATTAAATAAAAAATTGGGTTTCACATGCAATTTTTCCTTTCTGGGCGGCCCCAGTGTGTGGAAAATTTGGGAGTACCGAAATGGAAGACCAACCTAATCTTGGATAAGCCATATTGACATTCAAAAATAATAACAACAAAAGTAAATCAGAAGAACTTGAACTCTTACTGAGAAAAATTAAAAAGACACCAACGAAGAAACAAATATGGGATGAAAAGAAAAAAGATCCCATAGCTAGAAATGGCAAGATGATTTTGGGAAGAAGAAAAAGATCGGGATAAGCGTAATAACAAGGATGACAGTGGGGGGGGCTAGAGACGAAAGAAGCCGGAATAAAAAAGTTCATTATTGGTGTCAAGAAATAAAACTTATATGAGATTTTGACTGTATTCTAGCCGTGTTTAAAGATGACTTTCCCGCCAGGTGTAAAGTGGGCACAAAAATAGTATTGAATGATATGAAAGCCATTTATGTCGAGTATAGACCTCCGTATCAATTAAACGGTGAAGTGATGCTTGGACGGTTTTACCATGTCGTACAAAGTAATGGCGGTGTGGATGTAGAGTATTACGTGCGAGTTTAGCGTTTTGCACCATATAACATAAAGGATATATATTTAATTTGTATATATATATATATATATATGATGAATAAAACCACGAAGGAAAGGAAACACAAAATGGTGCTCAAGCGCTTTCGTCTAATGACATCCTCAGGAACACTGAAGTATATAAAAAGGTTAAGCCTATATATAGGTTACAGAAAGAAAAAAAGAAAAATAAATAACATACATACACACACACACACACATATATATATATATACATATACATACATATCTATATATACAAATACATACATACATACATACATACATATATATACAATAAACAGAGAAGTAAAAATAATAAAAAATTAAAAATTAAAACCTTAAAGGATTACCAATGAGGCGTACAGATTGTAAGGAAAAATATCGATTTTTAGCACAAGATCAAATGGATTATAAAGATACAAATTTATACTGGGACTCTGCCGGGTTTTAACACAATGCTGCCTATGGTCAGGTTTCGATATATATATAAAAAAAAAAAAAAAAAAAAAAAAAAAAAAAAAAAAATGAAAATTAAAAGTTAATCGATTTTTAGCACAAGATCAAATGGATTATAAAAATACAAATTTATACTAGAACTCTGTCCGGGTTTTAACACATTTCTGCCTATGGTCAGGTTTCGATATATATAAAAAAAATAAAATGCAAATTAAAAGTTAATAAAGTAGAAGACAAGTTTACCAAAGATTTAATGTTTTACACTTCTTATCTAAGTCTGCTTTAAAGGAATTCAACATAACAGGATCGAGTTGAAAAAGACCTTTGCTTATGTTGAAGTTATTTGAAAGTTGGATAATGGCAGACTCAAGAATATTTCTATTAACAATGTTGCTTGAATGGAATAAAACTGAAGCATTATTCCAATCAATACAGTGGGCTAACTCTGACAAATGGACAAAAAGGGCACTGGACAACTGTCCTGTTCTAACGGAATATTGATGCTGTTTTATACGTGTGTGCAAATCCTTTCCCGTCTGACCTATGTAAAAGGAATCACATATATATATATATATATATTTCCTGTACTAATATGCATTTGATTATACGTTTCATATATTTTCAATATATTTAATATAACTGTATATATTTTTCCTGTACTAATATGCAATTGATTATACGTTTCATATATTGAAAATATATTTAATATATCTGTATATTTTTCCTGTACTAATATATTGATAATGCACCGTTTTGTATATTTTTCATTATATATTTCCCAGTCATGATGCTATTATTATTTTTGATCATATATATACACACACGGCTAGTGATGCAAAAAAACGTGTTTTTTTCAAATATTGTTTTTTTTCATGGGAAAAAAACGTTCTTTTCGTGTTTTTTTTGTTTTTTATGGTTTTCTTTCCCAAAATACTTGTATATCATTAAATGAGTGGTTTTTTTTATCGCAGAGTTTATTATTAATTCAAGTTGTTAATATAATACATTTTAAGAAAAGCTAAACATTAATTTTAAAAGGTATTGTAAAAGAAAAAAACTGCAGTACATTTGCATGTATTTATCCATTTTAAATGAAAACCAAATTATGACAAACTGAAACATAATGAGAGCAGTGATTACAAGATTTTCAAATGTGAATACATATTTCTGATATATTCATGAACAGTTAGTCTTCTTCAAAGTCATTTTTCTCAAAATCTGATGAATCATGATGGGTAACTTCCATCAATGATTCTGCTTCTGATTCGGAATCAGAAGCCTCAATATTTGGCTCAGCAATAGTAACAGGCCCCTTTCCAGAGGATGGACCTGCATCACCTGCCAAAGGTAATATTGGAGTGGGCTTTGTAAAGACTGTAGCCTTTTTGAATGATCCATAACTTGGGCTTAGTTTGTTTGGTGAATGCTGGTCTTTCTGTTCTGCTTCAATGAGCTGGATATTATGCGATATATAGACTAGTTTTGCAGCTCGTTCTGTTGTTAGCCTGTTTCTTTTTGCTGAGTGTATCCACCCATGTCTACTAAATGAACGTTCCACAGCGGCACTTGTAGGTGGTAGACTCAGAATGTTAGCTGCTATTTTTGACAGCTGAGTTGAGCAGCAAAGTCCATTCCACCAGCTTCTTGGGCTTACTTTCATTGCAGATGTCCAAAGGAATTGTTTGCTAAATAGTTTTTCCTTTGAACGGTAGTTGGCAACTTCTCCAATTACAACTGCAGCATCTAATAATTCTTGACCTTCAGCTATTTCATGGATAACCTGTAGAGCATCCACCTGCAAAATAATGTTTAAAGTAAATAATACTTCAGTGTGTAAACATGCATAGCTAGTATTTAGAATGAAACTCATGCTCTTTCCAAAAATTACAATATCTAGAAATATTTCAGCCATATCTGTGTTTTAGAACTTATAAATACTGTAACTAATCAGAATCTTATCCTTTTGAGTAACCCTAGTAATATTTTTCTGCAAAACATAAAATTTTTAAAACTGTGATTTGTGAAATTGTGATCTATTCAATCACTATGTAGAACAAAATATTGCTTATAATTTGATCAGACTATTTCCTGAATAGTGATGTAAAACTTACTGCTTCTTCCTCCGATATGTGGCATCCTTGGTAGCGGGGATCCAGGAGATTTGCTGCTAAGTGAATGTCTTTCACTATGAATTCTCTTCTTTTCTTGATTATACTTAGCAGAGCGGCTTCTTCACTTTTAAGGATTGGACTTTCTGCAACATATTTCTCAACTGAGTTCTCAAGCTCCTTGAATACCTTCGCTACAGTTGAAAGGTGCTGGTTGTCTCCTTCAACAGATGTGATAGAATCTGCTACTGGTTTCAGTAGTTTGAGCAAACCTTCAGTTCTATCCCAGAACACTTCTGAGAGCAATAGTTTCCTGACAGACTGATCCAATGCTGTTTTCTTAGCTTCTTCACTTATGGCTAGGGCTTGGAGAGCTTGTTTATTGTTACAGATGCTCTCCATACAGTGGATGACTGAGCCCCATCTGTAAATAATAAATATAAAAATATCTATTAGATTCATTTAAAATATTGCATATTTATTTGTGCAAGAAACATGTTAACTTGTGCACAATTGAAGTATGTATATTGTATATACATATTGTTAATTTAGTGTTATTGTAAGATACACATTTTTATGTTGCAAAGGATGTAATTTTAAAAATTTCACATTTTTAATTAGTACCTGGTCTTAACTGGCAGTTTCAGTGATTTAGAGGGCTGTTGTTGAAGCTGCTTCAGCAGTGCAGTAAGCTTTTGAGACTTCTTTATAGTTTTTACAACATTGGTGCAGTCTCTCTGGATACATTCTACTGTTTTGATTTTACTAACATCAGTAAATACTAAATGCAGAGTGTGAGCTAAGCAACCATATGTGCTTATATGAGGAAATTCTTCTTTTAGCAATTCCCAGGCCTTCTTCATATTAGTTGCATTATCAGTGCATATGCCTGCACTTTCATAGGTCCAACTTCATTCACCACATTCTTTATGGTATTCGCCATGTATTCTCCTGAGTGGCTTTCAACTCCTGATTAAGAAAAAATAGATTAATTTTCAGATATGCTTCACTAATTATAGAACATAGCAAAGTCTATCAGCAGCAGAGTAAAAAATTATCAGATCAGCTTATAAAATTAGCTCTAAAGAGAGAGAGAAATACCTGTAGCAATACTTGTCCAAAATACTGGCTCAGCAACAATCACTATGAAGTTTATTATTCCTTCATTCCTGTAAAGTCAAGTGGGAATAATGAAATATATATTAAAATAATAAATATATTTTTAATAACATTTAATAATAATAAAAAGTATTCAAGAAATATTTTTAAAGAAATGTTTTTAAATTAGTTATACAAAACAAAAAAAATTCTTGATCATCACCTGATGTTGCTCCACCCGTCAACTAAAATTGCAACACTTAAAGTTGTAGCAGATGCAACCATCTCCTTGACTGTTGTTGAGGTTTCAAAAAACACTTCTTCAAGAAGAGTGTTGGAGATCATGTCTCGGCTCGGTAACCTAAAAGCAGGTCTTATGATAGCAAAGGCTTTGATCCACTGCTTGTATTCTACCATACTCAGTGGGCAGCCAGCAGCATAAATCGCTTTGGCTACCTGCTTTTGAGCTTCTTTCTGAAAAATAAACATGTTGCCATTAAACGCTAACTGTTGTTGATGTGATTCTTCTGTTATTATTGGTGATATTTATGGATTAAATAGCCTAGTTTTTTAAATAATGGCAATTAGGTACTTACGATTTCTTGGCCAGACATCCTATCCAAATAAGGATTCATTTTGTTTTTTGATGGCTTTGTTATTGGAGCCACATTTGCACTTTGAAAGAAAGACTCAATAGATATTTCATCACTTGCAGGTCTCGCCACTATGCTTTGTTCTTTTGCAAGTTTTGAATCTTTCTTGCCTAAATATTTAACTTTAATCTGTTCATCACATTTTTGGCAATCGATGATATGTTTTGCCATTCTTGTTCCATTTTTGGCAACCTCAGCAGAACAAAATTTGCACTTCACTCTGCCTATCTTTAACTTGCTCTCAACATCCTTGAATAAGGACACGACAGGAGTTTTATTTCTTGGCATTTTATTGTTTACTTGTTTACAATATAACTTCTAAACTGAACTTTAACATGTAAGACCTGTAATACAATGATAATATATAAATTAAACAGTAAAGGAATTAGTAAAACTGGGATTTACTGATATTTATTGAAAAAAACAAGAAATGACCTTGTTTTTTTCGAGTGCTGTTTTTTATTATAAAAAACGTGTTTTTTATGAAAAAAACAATATCGTTTTTTTGGAGTTGCATCACTACACACACCCCATTGTATATTTATTTTCATTAATTCATCTAAATAATCAGAATGATGTATTGGCGTTTTATTTATTCCTTTTTGATTGTACACGGTATTTAATTATATAATTTTGCTTGGTTTTTAAAGCGTATTTCTAAGGCGTAATATATGTTAAATAAATAAGTGCAAACTGGCAACTCATACGGCAACTGAGAAAGGGAGATAAACAACATGAACGAGCGTTGCAATAATCCTATTTGTTTAATAGGTCTGTCTATTGGACGTATTTAGCGACGGTCTACCAGGAGTTGGTTGATGGTGAGTTTCACCACCAATTGTTTGGACGCTTGGTTGTAGCCCTCATATCGGATACGCGGTGTTAATGGGGTGAGCTCCTAAAAAGTCGTAGCCCTCATCGCCTTTTGATGAGTGAGCTCCTAAAAGTCGTAGCCCTCATTTCACCATCTCCTGTTGGAGCTCCTAAAAGTCTATACGATTGTTGGTGATGCTTTTTTGTGTGTGTGTGTGTGTGTGTGTGTGATAATAGGCTGTACAGTCGATGAGTGTATACATGCTTTTAATTCGTTCGGAGATTATATACAGCCTATTTATGCTTCTAAGAAGCCATCTAAGCCAATTGGCGGAATAATATATGCTTAATTAAATAAATAAACGCAAACTGGCAACTCAGCCTTCTAAGCCAACTGGCTGATTAAGCCAGAATTTATACTTAATTAAATAAATAGCGAATCTGACAACTCAACCTTCTAAGCTAACTGGCTGATTAAGCCAGAATATACACTTAATTAAATAAATAGCGAATTTGGCAACTCAGCCTTCTAAGCCAACTGGCTGATTAAGCCAGAATATATGCTTACTTAAATAAACAGCGCAATCTGGCAACTCAGCCTTCTAAGCCAACTGGCTGGTGGCACCCGCTGGCTCTGGCTGATTAAGCCAGAATATATACTTTAATTAAATAAATAAACGCAAACTGGCAACTCAGCCTTAATATATACATTAGTTAAATAAATAAACACAAACTTGCAACTCAGCCTTCTAAGCCACCTGGCTGATGATGCCCGGAGGCACTGGCTGATTAAGCCACCTGGCTGATTAGGGGCCCTATAAAAGAGCGGCGGCACGGCTGAAGACCTCATATGCGTCTGACAGCTGTCGGGCGAACACCTCCTCCTCCTTTCTCTCCTTCTCCTCTCTCTTTCTCTTGGGGGATAACTCCGCCTCCAAATTTCAAAATCCCTTTGGGGTGGTTCAGCTTGGGGGATAACTCCGCCTCCAAGTTGCATAACCCATTGCAACCCCATTTTGGGAGTGCCTTGCAACAAAGGGGGGTGCTTGCAAGAAGGGGGGTGCCACCAAGGGGGTTGGTACTCTTGCAACATTTGCAAATGCATTGCATTCTACCATTTTGCGTCATACTACTTATACAGTATATATATTGGTATGCTTTAAATAAAAAAGAATCCGTTTTTAATGTGAGTTTTCTTACATGAATTGCAGCAATTTCATTAATTTTTACGATTCCTTGACTGACTTCTGGCAGCTTTACTTCACCATTAATTTTACAGTATACAAAGAATTTAATTTTCACTATTCTGTGATATAAATGCAGTTATACTGTAACTTAAACAATAAAACAGTTTATTTCACTTGATAATTAAACATCTTACCAAGGGTGTGTGTATATATGAGGGGTCGCGCATCTTAAGGTACCTAAGCGCCACCACAGGCGAAAACGTGTTTTTGATGGATATGACTATTTTCACCCTTCCTCTATCGCGTGGTTTGGGTTATAATGACCTTACGACACTAGAAGTATGGTTGAAAACCTTATGAAGCGAATTACTTTTTTCACCTCTATCGCCAGCCAAAAGTTCACCCAAAGTTCGGCATAATAAGAATATCAAAAAATAAAAAAAATATATACTGTATATAAAATCTAAAATCTAAAAATCTATTCAAAAACTCATCAAAATCTTCATTAGCATACTTAGAACTCTAATTTAGCCAAAAATGAACGTTCTAGCTCAAATAATAACAGAGATACGTTTGCCAAAATATTGCTGAACTTTGGAGGCGATTTCTGGCGAATTTTAATTTTGGCGCTTAGGTACCTTAAGACGCGGGACCCCTCATATATATATATAATATATATATATATATATATATATATATATATATATATATTATTATCTGGGCACTTGCGTTTTTTTGCGCGTTTTTTGGCGGTACTGCGGTACTGCGGTACTACTACCGCACTACCAAACCGGTACCGCATAACGCAGTACCGCAAAGGATCGCTGAAAGTACAGCAGTACCGCTACCGCATTCAAATTTCCCGCGGTACTTTCCGCGGTACCGACCAACACGGTAGTACCGCAGTACCGCAGTACCGCAAAAAAAACCGCAAGTGCCCAGCTCTGTATAATATATATATATATATATATATATACACACAACAAATCGATGAATCGGTACAGAATTTAAATTCTGTACCGATTCATCGATTTGTAGCATGCATTAAAACCAAAGTCACCCTCTCGTCTCTTGTTAATTTCGCAGCCATTCCCTACCTAAAAGAAAAAATAATAATATATTATAGTCAACACTGGAAATTCCTATGATATGCGACTTTTGCGCCACCCTGTATATATATATATATATATATATATATATATATATAGTTGTTGTGATATTGGTTTTGGGCGGGTGCGGGATTGGGTTAGAATGTGAGGGGGTAGAATAGGGTGGGACGATGAAACGGGTGCGGGTTATGAAATATATATACATATACTGTATATAGTGTTGATGTAACGTAACCTAGCATAACCTAACTTAACCTAGCATAACCTTCATTGTATCCATTTTATCATGATATGTAATGATTCTGAATCTATGACAATACTGTTAATGTCGCTACCCTCACGCTGGTGTCGAGATGAGGTCGGTGTGTATCCTGAAGATTGTCACAGGTTTGTAAAGCAACCAAATAAACACACACACACACACACACACACACACACACACACATTTTATTATCAAACAGTAATTAATGTAAATTGTCTTTCAAATTAAACTTTTGGCGGTGCCATTCTTTCTATTTACCCCAAATTGTAAACGAGGTTTCAACTCACTCTTTCTTTAAATTTCATCTCAAGAACATAATTATCGAGAGGGACTTCTAAAGCAGACTTTCATAACGCGAACATAGAATTTGGATTACAAGTACAAGAAAGTTTTACGCTAACTTCTGATATGACTATGAATAATTCCTCAACATTTGTAAGTAGTCAGTCGGGATGGAAAGTTTGAGCAGACGAAGACGAGTATTTTGTCTAGAGAATGGAAAAGGCCTCCAAGGGAACATAAATAAACATTAAACAACAAATCATGTATATCAAGTGTCCCCCAAAAATGTCCCTATTTCTAAATAAATGTTCTAAGCTAAATAAAAGGAATCTAGACACAAAGATAAACGCAACAGGTACACAAAACATAGGACTTTATTAACCTTCATTAAACAATATATTCAGTGTAATCGCCATTTTTTTCTAACATAGCATTCAACCTTACACAAATATTTTGCATAATTTTTGGAAATAGCTCAGCTGGGATGTTAGTGATTATCCCATAGACTTTGGCCTTTAAGTCTTTAGTGTCTTAGATTTGGTAGAATAGATCCTGCCTTTTATGTAATCCCACAAAAAAGTCATGGGGTTTGAGGTCAGGTGAGTATGGGAACCATTCCACTGGCTCATGAAGGGAGATTAGTCGCCATGAAAAATGCTTCCTCAAAAAGATGTGTTTCACAAGCAGTGTGTGAAGGTGCCCCATCCTGCTGAAACCACTATGAATCTGGAGTAATGCAGTTATTTATTTTACGAGACAAACTAATTAGTTGTGCTAAATAGAAATCTTGTAGCATCAGACAATATGATTTTTGCGTTACGTTACTGCTTTTCCAGTTTCATTCTCAAAGAAGTAGAGACCTACTACACCATACCATCCAATAGCGACCCAACTGATGAGTTTAGCAACACTACGCAGAAGCTCCACTGGAGCGCCAGCATGACTTCCCCAGTAACGAAAAATTTGCCTATTAATCTCTATAGACAGATGTATCATACATAACACTCGTCAGTGAAGTAGATCTGTTTCAGAAACTCAGAATCTTCTTCTAGCTTTGTCAACATTCATGTTGCAAATTCCATTCGTTTTTGTTTTTGAACATTAGTCAGTTAAGCTTGTGAACGAATTTAGCAGGTTAAACGTTTAATTTGATACGAAGTATACGAAGCACAGGTGTTCGTGAAATTCATACTTCTGCTGACAAATGTCGCATTGACTTCTGCGGACTGCGCAATAATTTCATGAGCCATATTTACGTGTTGCACAGTTCTTGTAGATCGTCACCTACCACTGTTACCCTTAAGTTGATTGCTTACATTTCCTTCAGTTTGAAATTTTCTAACAATTCGTAACACTGTCTTTCTATGGGGTGGATATCAAAATCCATATTCTCTGCAAAAGTTCCTTTGCATCTGCGTCACAGAATTTGTCCCATGAAACCACTCAACGATCTGGATTTTCTGTTCCAGCTGCAAACGCGGCATCACTATTTGAGAGACCAGCCATATTGTTCCATGTAGACTAGGTCCTCAAGGAGGCTTAGTCAAGACTTAGGTTAGCCTTCTATGGCCTTACAAGGCTATAATATATTGGTAGTCGTATCCTCTTTTCCTAATTTCTACGAAATTAGGAAAAGTTACTATTTTAAGTATGAAATGATGAAAGAACTGTTTTAATATACAACATTTATTAGTTATTAAGTAATGAAAGATTAGAAATGTATAGGTATATGCATATAGGTATATGAGGAATAAAACTCCAATCTGTTACCTTTCTGAAGGAGAAACTCCAGTATAAAATAACAGGCAAATAAAAATAGGGACACAATTTTTGGGGCTATATATATATATATATATATATATATATATATATATATATATATGGTGTTATAATATAATGTTATAATGTTTCAGACCAACAAAGACGCTAGGATCCACTCATGGCTGGTCTACCTAACCGTGTTTATAATTGTGTATTACGCATGTCCTCCGTGGTGGCGGAGGGGACCTACAATTTTACCTGGGTTCCGAACCACAAAAACATTAATTTTACTACCTTAAAATATAGCGAAAATATAGTTACCGTGAAAATATAGTCGAAGGTTTAGAAGTAGGCGAGAGTTTAGAATATAGTGATAATCAAATTCTTAGGTTTAAGTTATTGATAGAAAACACTAAGGATAGTAACGTAATAAAAGTCCCTGATTTTCGTAGGGCCAAATTTGATAGTTTTGCGGATAGGATGAGAGTAGTGGACTGGGATAACTTATTTATGGGTAATGACACAAATTTGCATTGGGAGCTGTTTAAAGAAAGTTTTATGAATATTGAAAGGGAGTTAATTCCTCATAGGCCCAAGCGCGCTAGAAATCATGGTAGGCCCAAGTGGTGGACTAGGGAAATAGGCGAGTTCATAAACGAGCGTAACAGAGCTTATAGACTTAATAAGCGCAATGGCACGGCAGCTAACTTTAATAGATATATCGAGTTTAGACGTCAGGTTAAAAGATCAGTTAGGAATGCTAAGCGTAATTTAGAGATACTTATAGCTGCGGATAGTAAACATAATCCCAAAAAGTTTTTTGAATATGTCAATAATCGTAAGCCGATAAAGGATAATATAGGCCCTGTCGTGGACACTAATGGCGCTTTGGGTTCTGACGCTCAGGCGATGGCGGGTATTCTTAACTTTTTTGCGACAGTTTTTACCGGAGAAGACGTCAATAATGTCCCCGATGTGGACGATATCGTTCCATTTAGTAGCGAGACTATTTTGGATGAAATAACTGTTTACGAGGGTGAGATTTTTAATCAGTCACTTGAAACGGGGATTATTCCTGAAGACTTCAAATTAGCTAACGTCACGCCTATTTTTAAAAAAGGCGACCGTACAGTACCTAGCAATTATAGGCCTATTAGCTTAACGTCAGTTGTCGGTAAACTTTTGGAATCCGTAGTTAGGGATCGTATCATCGATCACTTAGAAAGTCGAGATTTGATTAATAGTAGTCAGCATGGGTTTCGACGCCATAGATCTTGTTTAACTAATTTGTTAGAATTTTATAACGAAATAGTGCGCAAATACGATAGGCATAGAGTGGCTGACGTTATTTATTTAGATTTTAAAAAGGCGTTCGATACAGTTCCGCATAGAAGATTAATTGCGAAAGTTAAAGTGCACGGTATATGCGGTCAGGTTGCTAACTGGTTAGAGGAATGGCTTCGTGCTAGGAGACAGAGGTCTTTGTTAATGGTAGTGAATCGGGGTGGTTAGATGTAGGTAGTGGTGTCCCACAGGGTTCAGTGTTAGGCCCATTGCTATTTGTAATTTATATTAACGACAGAGATGTAGGATTAACTAGTAACGTGTCAAAATTCGCGGACGATACTAAAATAGGCAGTAAGGTTGTTAACGAGGACGATTGAAATAGGCTCCAAGACGATGTAAATAGGATTATGGAGTGGATGGATAAGTGGCAGATGCAATTTAACGTAGACAAATGTAAAGTTTTGCATATAGGTTCTCGTAACAATAATTACACGTACACGATGGATGATAGAGAGTTAGCGAGCGTTGACGAGGAAGTAGATTTAGGCCTACGCGTATCTAAGGATTTAATAGTTAGGAACCAGTGCCTGGAGTCTTGCGCAAAAGCTAATAGGATGTTAGGCTTCATAGCGCGTAATTTCGAATTTAAATCGAAGAATATTATATTGCCCTGTTACAAGTCCCCAGTCAGGCCTCATTTAGAATATGCCGTTCAGTTTTGGTGCCCGTATTTGCGTGAGGATACTGATAGGTTAGAAAGGGTTCAACGTCGCGCCACGAAACTAATTCCGTCATTGCGCAACAAGCCTTATGAAGATAGAATTAAAGAGTTAGACTTGCATTCACTCGAAACTAGGAGATTAAGGGGGGAGCTTATTGAAGTTTTCAAAATCGTTAATAAAATCGATAACGTAAATTTTGACAAACTGTTCACTTTCGATAATAGCAATACTCGTAATAACGGATTTAAGTTGCGTGGCAGATGTTTCATTACTAATATCGCTAAAAAATTCTTTACGTTTAAAGTAATTGATAAATGGAATAATCTTCCCGCGTCAGTCGTTAACTCTACCAGCGTTAATATGTTTAAGAACCGTTTAGATAGGCATTTTAAAAATATTAACGTTGTTTAAAATATAAAAACAATTAGCAACAGGAGCTCTGGGGGTGGTGGTCGAGGATGAGTCTGTTGACGATTAATGCCAGCTTGTGATATGCCAGCGTGTGATGCCAGCAATAAAATTATTAAAATTTTTTTTAGACTAACACGAACGTAGATGTAGTTCATAGCGTAAACTAACACACTTTTTTTTATACTCTACCTACTTTTTTTTTCCCTCCTTACTTGTATGTCTGTAACTCTCTTTACTTGCATGTCTGTAGTTTGCATGGTATGACAGTGAGTTAAGACTCTGTTTACATGGTTTGTAAGCGTTCTTGTTTTACTTCTTTTCATCTTTCACCCCTCCTATTCTCTTCGACAATTTTTCCGACTTGTCGGCAGTGGCCGGCGGATGATGATGGGGAGTCTTTCTTTCTTTTTTTCTGAATGAATGTAACCCACGAATGATATGTTTTGCTACTTACTTAACTCCTTATTCTCCTCTTTTAACCCCCTCCTCTTTCCTTTTTCTCCGGCTAACCTATACGGCTAACCTATACGTAAAAAGTTTTTGGCAACTGCTGTCTCGAACCTTTTACTAGTTAGCTTACACCCATTATTTTTAGTTCTACTATATTGTGCTATTTCGAAAAAGCGTTCTCTATTTACGTTATCGAACCTATTCATAATTTTAAAAACCTGGATCAGATAACCCCTTAGCCTCCTAGTCTCAAGTGTACTGTAGTCAGTTTTAATTCCTTAAGCCTATCCTCGTACGACTTTGACCTAAGCGACGAAATCATCTTATTTGCTCGTCTTTGAACTCGTTCGATTTTGTTTATATCCTTGGCTTAGGGTGTCACTTTTGGACTTTTTTTGAAAATTTATGGTGCTTACCTCTTATATTATGACAAATCGACAAAAGCCATGAATAAACAAAAAAAAAGACAATCGGGTAATATTTAGGGTCCCCGCCCCCACATTTGAAAAATAAGCCCCCTATTCACACAAAAAATGGTGATTTTTGGAGATATTTTTGGTCATAGTTTCCTTATTAATCATCATATTTCAAAAGTTTTGCTAACAAAATGTAGAGAATAACGGTATCCTCTTATTGTGAACGTTTTAAAACTATTTAAGTTGTATACGGTGCTGATATTTGAGTGGACCTTATGATGAAATTTTTCCCTCTGTTTTCATTTCCATAACATTTATTTACAGTATTTCCAGGTTTTATTTACAAAAAGTATGCAAATATAAGCAAATGCATGATAAATTTGCTTTTCTTTCAGAATTCTATTATAAATTTGCTGAATTTCATAGTTTATTAAAATTAGTCAATAGTCATGGCTAACAGTAAGCCTGTATTAAGAACAGACCTAAGAAAATATGATTCTTTATTGGGAAAGTTAGTGGAAGACATATGCGCAAGAGAAGGAAGCATGCTTCAGTAGTATAGTGGCAAAATGCTTGAGTGCAAGTTGCAATTGCACATAATGTTACGTAATGTTGCAAGAATGCCCCGCCCCCCTTTGTTGCAACCCCCCCCTTTCTTGCCAACCCCAAAATGGTGTTGCAAGGGGTATGCAATTTGGAGGAGGAGTTCTCCCCCAAGCTGAACACCCCAAAGGAGCAGAAAGAGAGAGAAAGATGGGAGGAGAGACCCAGAGGTGGGAACCCAGAGTTGGGTGTTCACTCGGCTGGAAGCCGAGATCATTTGGGATTCTTCAGCCGTCCGCCGCCTCTTATAGGGTGCTAATCAGCCAGTTGGCTGCGTTGCCAGATAGCGCCATGTGTTTAATTATTCCTTCAGCCAGTTGCCAGATAGCGCAATGTGTTTAATTATTCCTTACATTATTCAGCCAATCGGATGCTGAGTTGCCAGATAACAATAGTTATTTATTTATTCATTACATTATTCAGCCAATCGCCTGCTGAGTTGCCAGATTCGTCATTTATTAATTTAATTCATATATTAATCAGCCTAGAAGGCTGATTTGCCAGATAGCAATAATTATTTATTTATTCCATACATTATTCAGCCAATCACCTGCTGAGTTGCCAGATTCGTCATTTATTAATTTAATTCATATATTAATCAGCCTAGAAGGCTGAGTTGCCAGATAGCAATAATTATTTATTTATTCCTTACATTATTCAGCCAATCGCCTGCTGAGTTGCCAGATAGCAATAATTATTAAATTAATTCATATATTAATCAACATAGAAGACTGAGTTGCTAGATTCCTCATTTATTAATTTAATTAATATATTAATCAGCCTAGAATGCTGAGTTGCCAGATGGCAATATTTATTTAATTATTCCTTATATTCAACCATTTGGCTGCCGAGTTGTCAGATAGCATTTTAATTGTTCAGGTGTTCCTTATTAGGGAGAGTTGCTAAATATCACCATTTTTTTTAATTCGTTATCAAAGCAGATGAATTTCTCTTTAAAGAGAACTAATTATTTAAAAAGAAATTCTGCTTATTAAATAAATAATTAGAATTTAAACACACTCTCTTTACACAACTAAAATAAATCATTTTATTAATTAATTCCTATTTTTATTATTTTTATTATCACAAATCTCGTTAAATCACGAATAACAGTTGGAAAGGCGCTAGTATATATATTAATTATTTTGAAAATATACAAAACGTATAACCATATTTGTAGAAAAAAAAATACATAATAAATAACTGATCAATCGCCATTTATTTTAACTTTTATTTATATTATGGAGAGTTGTCAGAATATATCGCCGTGTTTTACCTTTTATTATTTATTATAATTTATTTAAATTCATTATTTCTTTATTTTCTTTCCTCTTTCGTCTATCATAATTTATTGTAACTTGAAGTTCACTAGGAAAACTTATTAATGCCGTTTAACAAGTTTATTTATTTATCCAACAAAGTTATTTATGTAGCAATTTTTTTCCATTAACAAAATTCAAGCTAGATAGAGAAGAAATCATTTATCCAGTTGGCTTATATAGTCATACAAGGCACAGCATTAACAAAATATTAGTACAGGAAAATATATTTCACAATTCGGGCGGAAACAAAGAAGAAAATAATATATAAAAAATGAATGAACAATCATATTATTGCAGGAAAATAAATGAACACTTTCTGTGTGGTTAAATTTCAATTAAAAAAGAAAACTTATCACGTAAAATCTAAACGTATTTACTGGAATTTTATCTCCAGAAATTTTTAATTAACTTTCGGCAACGGTTACAACAAGCAAAATTTGAAATTTTTTATTAAAACAATGCTTAATGATGCTTGATTTTGGGTTCAAATGCGGAACGTTTAGCAACCCTAAATACAATAGATCAGTGGTCCCCCAGCCTTTTTTTGTATGGCTCCCCAAAAACCAATTCTAATCCAACTTCATTATCCAATCATTAGATATTATTTTCTATAACTTGTAGATCGCGTGTCATTAGACTACCCACAAATAGTTGTCAATACCACAGCGATTAATTTGCCCCTAAGTAAGCGTGAAATTATTATTATTATTATTATTACCACTACTAATGATATATATATACAGGGCGTCCCAAAAACATGTATACACACTTTAAATAATTATAAAGGCAGTGTTTATTAAAATACATTTCATTTTCAAAATGTAATAGAATCTACAGACATTATTTAATTGTTTTGTCAACGCCTGTTTTCAAACTGACGTCCGTTCTGGTCCAGGCACTGCTGATAACGCGAAGCAATGGAATCGCAAACATCACGAAACATTTCGTTTGGTATTTGTGTGTATTCTCGTTCAATGGCTGCTCTCAATTCAGCGACTGTTGCAGATTTTATAGCGTAGACTTTGTCTTTTAAGTATCCCCATAAAAAAAGTCTAGTGGTGTGAGGTCTGGTGAACGCGGAGGGTATTCTACGAAACCCCTTCTTCCAATGCACCTGTTTGGCAAGATCTCATCAAGGTAGGATCCAACATCGCGATGGTAGTGTGGGGGTGCCCCATCTTGCTGAAAATAAAACTCCTCATCTTCAAAGTCCTCTCTAATGCTTGGCATGACAGACTGTCGCAGCAAGTTCAAGTAAACGGGACCAGTCACAGTAGCGTCAAAGAAGAGTGGTCCAATTAATCCTCTTGATGATAAGCCGCACCACACTGTAACTCCTGGTAAATTAACATGATGTTCCACCATAACATGCGGATTCTCAGGTCCCCAGTAGGTGCAATTGTGGCGGTTAATTGAACCATTTAATTTAAATTTAGCCTCATCACTCCACACAATCTTTGTTGGAAAGTGTGCATCTTCTACACATCGTGCCAAGTACCACTCGCAATACTCCACTCTTCGGTCCGGATCATCTTCATTAATAGCATGGACTAATCTTGGAATGTAACTTTTCCATTGACAGCGCTTCAAAATGCGTTGGACAGACGATTTTGAAATTCCTACCTCACGACTCACTTGCCGCACAGATTTTCTTGGACTTTGGTGATACGTTTCCAGTACTCTTTCTTGCTTTGTGGGGCTTGTCGATGTCCGTGGTCTTCCGGAACGCTTCTTGTGGACATTCTGAACAGTTCCATC
Source organism: Bathynomus jamesi (assembly GCA_023014485.1). Lineage (NCBI taxonomy): Eukaryota > Metazoa > Arthropoda > Malacostraca > Isopoda > Cirolanidae > Bathynomus > Bathynomus jamesi. The sequence continues at coordinate 72,207 of JAJOZX010007127.1, read as the reverse complement.
GGCTTCAAACTTATCGCTAATTCGAGTGATGGTAAGTCGCGTTGGTGGATCTGTTTGAAACTCCCTCCTAAACTGTCTTTGCATTTCAACTGCGTTTTCACACTTCCAGTAGCATTTTAGAATGAATTTCCTTTGTTCAAAGCTTAGTCTGACTGCCATTATTAATTCTAATGGGTTTAACCTGGAAAGAAAGAAACATCAATTGAGCTATCAGCTGTTAAAGTGTGTATACATGTTTTTGGGACACCCTGTATATACACACACATATATATATATATATATATAATCATGCGGGTTGCTTCTACAGAGCTTCAATTTAATATTTAGGAGAAATCCAATGACAAGGAGAAATGTAAATGCCATGAAAAGTCTTCTTTAATGCGCAACGTTTCGAGCAATACGCTCATCTTCAGGCTGTTTAATAACAATGTGAAATTAAAATCAATATTGAATGAAAAACAAAACAGAAAATTTCTATAACCTATTCATAAAGACAAATTTTAAAAGACTGAGAAAAGAGGGTTAAATTCTAAGTTATACAGATTTACATATAAAAATTAAGAAGCTATTTTTAAATACATATAGTAAATGTGAAATTAATACACTGGAAAAATTAACAATAGTACACTGGAATAATGAAACTAACTAACCTTACACTGCAGTTTCCGAGGCTAACTGATTTGAGCAGAGGCAAGACGGGAAAAACAAGAGATGGCGAGGGCGATTGGGGAAGGGGGGATTATAAGGAATTGGGGAAGGAGGAGGGATCATAGCAAATTGAGGGGGACGGCAGTTGAGTCAACATTTAGACTAGGGGACAATGTTTTAATGAAAAGCGATTCCAAAATTCTTAGTGAGTTGGGCTAAGTATTACAACCAAGAATTTTAAAATTGTCTAAAGTGACATCAGTTTTACATTTTATGCTGTGTTCGCGAATACTCGAAACTTCTTTAGTTTTTAAAATTTTACCTGTTCGGCCACTTATTCCCATATGCGAATAAAATCTAGCCCTGAGAGAGCGAACAGTGCTGCCAATGTAATTCCCAAGGAGACACCTAGGGCAGGTAAATAAATATACAACACCGCTACGCAACGAGTCAGGGGTTCGATCCTTCGCTGAGAAAAAGCTACCTAAAGACGTTTTATTAATAAATATGATGCGGAAATCAGTATGATAAAAAAATTTCCTTAACAATTTTGTAAATTTAAGCTTAAATTCCTTATTCAAAGGACCCATTTCAGGTACCAAGAAATATTTTATATCCTTCGGCACTGTAATACATGGAAGTTGAGGGCTATAAACATTATTTAAGGAGGATCTAATTAGTTTGTCTACATATTGAACAGGAAAACTATTATTAGTAAAGTATGATCTTAGATTATTAAATTCATCATTAAGTAAGGTAAAACTAGAGGTCAAATTATATCCTCTGAACAGGAGAGTTTTAATACAAGACATCTTATAGTTGAAATCAGTAAAACTAAAAAAATTCATGCCCAAACCAGTGAAAGTGGGTTTCCTGTAAACTGATGTAGTAATAGAATCACCGTTTTTTCGAAATTAAAAGATCTAAGAAGGGGAGGGAGCCATTTTGCTCAGTTTCCATTGTATACGTTATATTGGGGTGCAAAGAATTTAGGAAGTTAAAGAATTGTTGCGCTTGTACCGCATTATCAAAGACTGCTATCGAATCATCAACGAAGCGTCGATAGAAAATTGGCTTGAGATGAGTGGGAGATTGTCTAAAAATTACACTTTCTAAATGAGTCATAAAAAAATCAGCTGCTAACGGTCCGACAGGTGATCCCATCCCTACTCCATCAATTTGTTGGTAAACCTTATTGTTGAAAGTGAAATAGCATTGTTTGAAGACCAATTCTAAAAGTTCCTTAAAATGAGACAATGAAAAACCATGAAAATTATCAACTGAGCTAAAAACCCTATCTAAAATAATGGCAATAGTTTCAGATACAGGTACATTTGTGAAAAGCGACTTTACATCAAAACTGACAAAAAACTTTTTTGAATCGAAGTTTTTACCAAGGAGGTCTTTTTGGAATTCAAACGAGTTATTTATAGTGTAAGCATTTTTCGCAAAGGGGGACAGGAGACGAACAACAAATTTTGCCAATTGAAAGGTGGGTAAGTTATACGAAGCTAAAATAGGACGGAGAGGTGTTCCAGCTTTATGGATTTTAGGCAGACAGTATAATTGAGCAAGATTAGCACCAGATGCGAACAACTGAGAGTAAGTATCATTTTTTATTATCTTTAAAGACTTTAGTCGTGACAGAAATCTATTAACCTGGTCTTCTAACCTTACAATGACTTTATTGACAGGTTCTAGAATTTGTTTGAATTTAGTAAGATCACTTAGGATTTCATTAGTTTTGTTTATGTAGTCCGATTTATTCAAAATAACCACTCCGTTACCCTTGTCTGGTCTAGTCACAACAATCTCCTGGTTCTTTGCCAAATTCTTAATACACTGCAAATCACTCTTCCTAAATATGAAAGATTGAAATTTAAGATTTCTAAGTTTATGAAAAAATTCTTGAGTTAAATTTGAGAACTGACATTTGAAATTATTGAATTCACCCACATGGGGAACATTTTTCAAGCCATTGAAAAATTTTTCAAAGAAAAGAAAAAACGAAGGCTTATATATTTGAAACAACTATAAGATGTCTTGTATTAAAACTCTCCTGTTCAGAGGATATAATTTGACCTCTAGTTTTACCTTACTTAATGATGAATTTAATAATCTAAGATCATACTTTACTAATAATAGTTTTCCTGTTCAATATGTAGACAAACTAATTAGATCCTTCTTAAATAATGTTTATAGCCCTCAACTTCCATGTATTACAGTGCCGAAGGATATAAAATATTTCTTGGTACCAGAAATGGGTCCTTTGAATAAGGAATTTAAGCTTAAATTTACAAAATTGTTAAGGAAATTTTTTTATCATACTGATTTCCGCATCATATTTATTAATAAAACGTCTTTAGGTAGCTTTTTCTCAGCGAAGGATCGAACCCCTGACTCGTTGCGTAGCGGTGTTGTATATTTATTTACCTGCCCTAGGTGTCTCCTTGGGAATTACATTGGCAGCACTGTTCGCTCTCTCAGGGCTAGATTTTATTCGCATATGGGAATAAGTGGCCGAACAGGTAAAATTTTAAAAACTAAAGAAGTTTCGAGTATTCGCGAACACAGCATAAAATGTAAAACTGATGTCACTTTAGACAATTTTAAAATTCTTGGTTGTAATACTTGTCCCAACTCACTAAGAATTTTGGAATCGCTTTTCATTAAAACATTGTCCCCTAGTCTAAATGTTGACTCATCTGCCGTCCCCCTCAATTTGCTATGATCCCTCCTCCTTCCCCAATTCCTTATAATCCCCCCTTCCCCAATCGCCCTCGCCATCTCTTGTTTTTCCCGTCTTGCCTCTGCTCAAATCAGTTAGCCTCGGAAACTGCAGTGTAAGGTTAGTTAGTTTCATTATTCCAGTGTACTATTGTTAATTTTTCCAGTGTATTAATTTCACATTTACTATATGTATTTAAAAATAGCTTCTTAATTTTTATATGTAAATCTGTATAACTTAGAATTTAACCCTCTTTTCTCAGTCTTTTAAAATTTGTCTTTATGAATAGGTGATAGAAATTTTCTGTTTTGTTTTTCATTCAATATTGATTTTAATTTCACATTGTTATTAAACAGCCTTAAGATGAGCGTATTGCTCGAAACGTTGCGCATTAAAGAAGACTTTTCATGGCATTTACATTTCTCCTTGTCATTGGATTTCTCCTAAATATTAAATTGAAGCTCTGTAGAAGCAACCCGCATGATTATATATATTCAAGGTATGGACAAGATGGCCTCAGGGCTTATCGCCATGTTTGGAAGACTTCACGAAAGTTTCTCAAGTCAAAACTGGACTGTTATTTTCTTGAAATGTGTCGGACCTGCAGGGTTTTCCCGAAATTTGTTTACTTCAAACTCTACCGTGACAATCTATATGACTCTGAATTTTATCAATCGTCCCTGGAATATTTATTAAATAATGAAATTAATTATAAAATCAAAATATCAGATTCGCATAACAAGTCTCTTGGGCATTATATAACTACTCTTAAAAATACCTTGTCGTTGTTGGACTATTTATTAATAATTTCTCTTGTACAACGTGAACTAGAAAAATTTCACTCTACCATCTTGGAAACACATGAACGTAAGTTAAAGGCTTTGGGAATGAATTCACCAAATTTTTTCAATTCAGATAAGGTAATTTCGAATCTTTCTAGTTACACACTCTCCCCTCGGGAAAAGTTTTTACTGTCACTTGGTTTGCAATTTAAGCTTCCGTTGTTTGAAATATATAAACCTTCGTTTTTTCTTTACTTTGAAATTTTTTTCAATGAAATGGGTCCTTTGAATAAGGAATTTAAGCTTAAATTTACAAAATTGTTAAGGAAATTTTTTTATCATACTGATTTCCGCATCATATTTATTAATAAAACGTCTTTAGGTAGCTTTTTCTCAGCGAAGGATCGAACCCCTGACTCGTTGCGTAGCGGTGTTGTATATTTATTTACCTGCCCTAGGTGTCTCCTTGGGAATTACATTGGCAGCACTGTTCGCTCTCTCAGGGCTAGATTTTATTCGCATATGGGAATAAGTGGCCGAACAGGTAAAATTTTAAAAACTAAAGAAGTTTCGAGTATTCGCGAACACAGCATAAAATGTAAAACTGATGTCACTTTAGACAATTTTAAAATTCTTGGTTGTAATACTTGTCCCAACTCACTAAGAATTTTGGAATCGCTTTTCATTAAAACATCTGCCGTCCCCCTCAATTCTGCCGTCCCCCTCAATCATCTGCCGTCCCCTCATTTGCTATGATCCCTCCTCCTTCCCCAATTCCTTATAATCCCCCCTTCCCCAATCGCCCTCGCCATCTCTTGTTTTTCCCGTCTTGCCTCTGCTCAAATCAGTTAGCCTCGGAAACTGCAGTGTAAGGTTAGTTAGTTTCATTATTCCAGTGTACTATTGTTAATTTTTCCAGTGTATTAATTTCACATTTACTATATGTATTTAAAAATAGCTTCTTAATTTTTATATGTAAATCTGTATAACTTAGAATTTAACCCTCTTTTCTCAGTCTTTTAAAATTTGTCTTTATGAATAGGTTATAGAAATTTTCTGTTTTGTTTTTCATTCAATATTGATTTTAATTTCACATTGTTATTAAACAGCCTGAAGATGAGCGTATTGCTCGAAACGTTGCGCATTAAAGAAGACTTTTCATGGCATTTACATTTCTCCTTGTCATTGGATTTCTCCTAAATATTAAATTGAAGCTCTGTAGAAGCAACCCGCATGATTATATATATTCAAGGTATGGACAAGATGGCCTCAGGGCTTATCGCCATGTTTGGAAGACTTCACGAAAGTTTCTCAAGTCAAAACTGGACTGTTATTTTCTTGAAATGTGTCGGACCTGCAGGGTTTTCCCGAAATTTGTTTACTTCAAACTCTACCGTGACAATCTATATGACTCTGAATTTTATCAATCGTCCCTGGAATATTTATTAAATAATGAAATTAATTATAAAATCAAAATATCAGATTCGCATAACAAGTCTCTTGGGCATTATATAACTACTCTTAAAAATACCTTGTCGTTGTTGGACTATTTATTAATAATTTCTCTTGTACAACGTGAACTAGAAAAATTTCACTCTACCATCTTGGAAACACATGAACGTAAGTTAAAGGCTTTGGGAATGAATTCACCAAATTTTTTCAATTCAGATAAGGTAATTTCGAATCTTTCTAGTTACACACTCTCCCCTCGGGAAAAGTTTTTACTGTCACTTGGTTTGCAATTTAAGCTTCCGTTGTTTGAAATATATAAGCCTTCGTTTTTTCTTTACTTTGAAATTTTTTTCAATGAAATGGGTCCTTTGAATAAGGAATTTAAGCTTAAATTTACAAAATTGTTAAGGAAATTTTTTTATCATACTGATTTCCGCATCATATTTATTAATAAAACGTCTTTAGGTAGCTTTTTCTCAGCGAAGGATCGAACCCCTGACTCGTTGCGTAGCGGTGTTGTATATTTATTTACCTGCCCTAGGTGTCTCCTTGGGAATTACATTGGCAGCACTGTTCGCTCTCTCAGGGCTAGATTTTATTCGCATATGGGAATAAGTGGCCGAACAGGTAAAATTTTAAAAACTAAAGAAGTTTCGAGTATTCGCGAACACAGCATAAAATGTAAAACTGATGTCACTTTAGACAATTTTAAAATTCTTGGTTGTAATACTTGTCCCAACTCACTAAGAATTTTGGAATCGCTTTTCATTAAAACATTGTCCCCTAGTCTAAATGTTGACTCATCTGCCGTCCCCCTCAATTTGCTATGATCCCTCCTCCTTCCCCAATTCCTTATAATCCCCCCTTCCCCAATCGCCCTCGCCATCTCTTGTTTTTCCCGTCTTGCCTCTGCTCAAATCAGTTAGCCTCGGAAACTGCAGTGTAAGGTTAGTTAGTTTCATTATTCCAGTGTACTATTGTTAATTTTTCCAGTGTATTAATTTCACATTTACTATATGTATTTAAAAATAGCTTCTTAATTTTTATATGTAAATCTGTATAACTTAGAATTTAACCCTCTTTTCTCAGTCTTTTAAAATTTGTCTTTATGAATAGGTTATAGAAATTTTCTGTTTTGTTTTTCATTCAATATTGATTTTAATTTCACATTGTTATTAAACAGCCTGAAGATGAGCGTATTGCTCGAAACGTTGCGCATTAAAGAAGACTTTTCATGGCATTTACATTTCTCCTTGTCATTGGATTTCTCCTAAATATTAAATTGAAGCTCTGTAGAAGCAACCCGCATGATTATATATATTCAAGGTATGGACAAGATGGCCTCAGGGCTTATCGCCATGTTTGGAAGACTTCACGAAAGTTTCTCAAGTCAAAACTGGACTGTTATTTTCTTGAAATGTGTCGGACCTGCAGGGTTTTCCCGAAATTTGTTTACTTCAAACTCTACCGTGACAATCTATATGACTCTGAATTTTATCAATCGTCCCTGGAATATTTATTAAATAATGAAATTAATTATAAAATCAAAATATCAGATTCGCATAACAAGTCTCTTGGGCATTATATAACTACTCTTAAAAATACCTTGTCGTTGTTGGACTATTTATTAATAATTTCTCTTGTACAACGTGAACTAGAAAAATTTCACTCTACCATCTTGGAAACACATGAACGTAAGTTAAAGGCTTTGGGAATGAATTCACCAAATTTTTTCAATTCAGATAAGGTAATTTCGAATCTTTCTAGTTACACACTCTCCCCTCGGGAAAAGTTTTTACTGTCACTTGGTTTGCAATTTAAGCTTCCGTTGTTTGAAATATATAAGCCTTCGTTTTTTCTTTACTTTGAAATTTTTTTCAATGAAATGGGTCCTTTGAATAAGGAATTTAAGCTTAAATTTACAAAATTGTTAAGGAAATTTTTTTATCATACTGATTTCCGCATCATATTTATTAATAAAACGTCTTTAGGTAGCTTTTTCTCAGCGAAGGATCGAACCCCTGACTCGTTGCGTAGCGGTGTTGTATATTTATTTACCTGCCCTAGGTGTCTCCTTGGGAATTACATTGGCAGCACTGTTCGCTCTCTCAGGGCTAGATTTTATTCGCATATGGGAATAAGTGGCCGAACAGGTAAAATTTTAAAAACTAAAGAAGTTTCGAGTATTCGCGAACACAGCATAAAATGTAAAACTGATGTCACTTTAGACAATTTTAAAATTCTTGGTTGTAATACTTGTCCCAACTCACTAAGAATTTTGGAATCGCTTTTCATTAAAACATTGTCCCCTAGTCTAAATGTTGACTCATCTGCCGTCCCCCTCAATTTGCTATGATCCCTCCTCCTTCCCCAATTCCTTATAATCCCCCCTTCCCCAATCGCCCTCGCCATCTCTTGTTTTTCCCGTCTTGCCTCTGCTCAAATCAGTTAGCCTCGGAAACTGCAGTGTAAGGTTAGTTAGTTTCATTATTCCAGTGTACTATTGTTAATTTTTCCAGTGTATTAATTTCACATTTACTATATGTATTTAAAAATAGCTTCTTAATTTTTATATGTAAATCTGTATAACTTAGAATTTAACCCTCTTTTCTCAGTCTTTTAAAATTTGTCTTTATGAATAGGTTATAGAAATTTTCTGTTTTGTTTTTCATTCAATATTGATTTTAATTTCACATTGTTATTAAACAGCCTGAAGATGAGCGTATTGCTCGAAACGTTGCGCATTAAAGAAGACTTTTCATGGCATTTACATTTCTCCTTGTCATTGGATTTCTCCTAAATATTAAATTGAAGCTCTGTAGAAGCAACCCGCATGATTATATATATTCAAGGTATGGACAAGATGGCCTCAGGGCTTATCGCCATGTTTGGAAGACTTCACGAAAGTTTCTCAAGTCAAAACTGGACTGTTATTTTCTTGAAATGTGTCGGACCTGCAGGGTTTTCCCGAAATTTGTTTACTTCAAACTCTACCGTGACAATCTATATGACTCTGAATTTTATCAATCGTCCCTGGAATATTTATTAAATAATGAAATTAATTATAAAATCAAAATATCAGATTCGCATAACAAGTCTCTTGGGCATTATATAACTACTCTTAAAAATACCTTGTCGTTGTTGGACTATTTATTAATAATTTCTCTTGTACAACGTGAACTAGAAAAATTTCACTCTACCATCTTGGAAACACATGAACGTAAGTTAAAGGCTTTGGGAATGAATTCACCAAATTTTTCAATTCAGATAAGGTAATTTCGAATCTTTCTAGTTACACACTCTCCCCTCGGGAAAAGTTTTTACTGTCACTTGGTTTGCAATTTAAGCTTCCGTTGTTTCAAATATATAAGCCTTCGTTTTTTCTTTACTTTGAAAAATTTTTCAATGGCTTGAAAAATGTTCCCCATGTGGGTGAATTCAATAATTTCAAATGTCAGTTCTCAAATTTAACTCAAGAATTTTTTCATAAACTTAGAAATCTTAAATTTCAATCTTTCATATTTAGGAAGAGTGATTTGCAGTGTATTAAGAATTTGGCAAAGAACCAGGAGATTGTTGTGACTAGACCAGACAAGGGTAACGGAGTGGTTATTTTGAATAAATCGGACTACATAAACAAAACTAATGAAATCCTAAGTGATCTTACTAAATTCAAACAAATTCTAGAACCTGTCAATAAAGTCATTGTAAGGTTAGAAGACCAGGTTAATAGATTTCTGTCACGACTAAAGTCTTTAAAGATAATAAAAAATGATACTTACTCTCAGTTGTTCGCATCTGGTGCTAATCTTGCTCAATTATACTGTCTGCCTAAAATCCATAAAGCTGGAACACCTCTCCGTCCTATTTTAGCTTCGTATAACTTACCCACCTTTCAATTGGCAAAATTTGTTGTTCGTCTCCTGTCCCCCTTTGCGAAAAATGCTTACACTATAAATAACTCGTTTGAATTCCAAAAAGACCTCCTTGGTAAAAACTTCGATTCAAAAAAGTTTTTTGTCAGTTTTGATGTAAAGTCGCTTTTCACAAATGTACCTGTATCTGAAACTATTGCCATTATTTTAGATAGGGTTTTTAGCTCAGTTGATAATTTTCATGGTTTTTCATTGTCTCATTTTAAGGAACTTTTAGAATTGGTCTTCAAACAATGCTATTTCACTTTCAACAATAAGGTTTACCAACAAATTGATGGAGTAGGGATGGGATCACCTGTCGGACCGTTAGCAGCTGATTTTTTTATGACTCATTTAGAAAGTGTAATTTTTAGACAATCTCCCACTCATCTCAAGCCAATTTTCTATCGACGCTTCGTTGATGATTCGATAGCAGTCTTTGATAATGCGGTACAAGCGCAACAATTCTTTAACTTCCTAAATTCTTTGCACCCCAATATAACGTATACAATGGAAACTGAGCAAAATGGCTCCCTCCCCTTCTTAGATCTTTTAATTTCGAAAAACGGTGATTCTATTACTACATCAGTTTACAGGAAACCCACTTTCACTGGTTTGGGCATGAATTTTTTTAGTTTTACTGATTTCAACTATAAGATGTCTTGTATTAAAACTCTCCTGTTCAGAGGATATAATTTGACCTCTAGTTTTACCTTACTTAATGATGAATTTAATAATCTAAGATCATACTTTACTAATAATAGTTTTCCTGTTCAATATGTAGACAAACTAATTAGATCCTTCTTAAATAATGTTTATAGCCCTCAACTTCCATGTATTACAGTGCCGAAGGATATAAAATATTTCTTGGTACCTGAAATGGGTCCTTTGAATAAGGAATTTAAGCTTAAATTTACAAAATTGTTAAGGAAATTTTTTTATCATACTGATTTCCGCATCATATTTATTAATAAAACGTCTTTAGGTAGCTTTTTCTCAGCGAAGGATCGAACCCCTGACTCGTTGCGTAGCGGTGTTGTATATTTATTTACCTGCCCTAGGTGTCTCCTTGGGAATTACATTGGCAGCACTGTTCGCTCTCTCAGGGCTAGATTTTATTCGCATATGGGAATAAGTGGCCGAACAGGTAAAATTTTAAAAACTAAAGAAGTTTCGAGTATTCGCGAACACAGCATAAAATGTAAAACTGATGTCACTTTAGACAATTTTAAAATTCTTGGTTGTAATACTTGTCCCAACTCACTAAGAATTTTGGAATCGCTTTTCATTAAAACATTGTCCCCTAGTCTAAATGTTGACTCATCTGCCGTCCCCCTCAATTTGCTATGATCCCTCCTCCTTCCCCAATTCCTTATAATCCCCCCTTCCCCAATCGCCCTCGCCATCTCTTGTTTTTCCCGTCTTGCCTCTGCTCAAATCAGTTAGCCTCGGAAACTGCAGTGTAAGGTTAGTTAGTTTCATTATTCCAGTGTACTATTGTTAATTTTTCCAGTGTATTAATTTCACATTTACTATATGTATTTAAAAATAGCTTCTTAATTTTTATATGTAAATCTGTATAACTTAGAATTTAACCCTCTTTTCTCAGTCTTTTAAAATTTGTCTTTATGAATAGGTTATAGAAATTTTCTGTTTTGTTTTTCATTCAATATTGATTTTAATTTCACATTGTTATTAAACAGCCTGAAGATGAGCGTATTGCTCGAAACGTTGCGCATTAAAGAAGACTTTTCATGGCATTTACATTTCTCCTTGTCATTGGATTTCTCCTAAATATTAAATTGAAGCTCTGTAGAAGCAACCCGCATGATTATATATATTCAAGGTATGGACAAGATGGCCTCAGGGCTTATCGCCATGTTTGGAAGACTTCACGAAAGTTTCTCAAGTCAAAACTGGACTGTTATTTTCTTGAAATGTGTCGGACCTGCAGGGTTTTCCCGAAATTTGTTTACTTCAAACTCTACCGTGACAATCTATATGACTCTGAATTTTATCAATCGTCCCTGGAATATTTATTAAATAATGAAATTAATTATAAAATCAAAATATCAGATTCGCATAACAAGTCTCTTGGGCATTATATAACTACTCTTAAAAATACCTTGTCGTTGTTGGACTATTTATTAATAATTTCTCTTGTACAACGTGAACTAGAAAAATTTCACTCTACCATCTTGGAAACACATGAACGTAAGTTAAAGGCTTTGGGAATGAATTCACCAAATTTTTCAATTCAGATAAGGTAATTTCGAATCTTTCTAGTTACACACTCTCCCCTCGGGAAAAGTTTTTACTGTCACTTGGTTTGCAATTTAAGCTTCCGTTGTTTCAAATATATAAGCCTTCGTTTTTTCTTTACTTTGAAAATTTTTCAATGGCTTGAAAAATGTTCCCCATGTGGGTGAATTCAATAATTTCAAATGTCAGTTCTCAAATTTAACTCAAGAATTTTTTCATAAACTTAGAAATCTTAAATTTCAATCTTTCATATTTAGGAAGAGTGATTTGCAGTGTATTAAGAATTTGGCAAAGAACCAGGAGATTGTTGTGACTAGACCAGACAAGGGTAACGGAGTGGTTATTTTGAATAAATCGGACTACATAAACAAAACTAATGAAATCCTAAGTGATCTTACTAAATTCAAACAAATTCTAGAACCTGTCAATAAAGTCATTGTAAGGTTAGAAGACCAGGTTAATAGATTTCTGTCACGACTAAAGTCTTTAAAGATAATAAAAAATGATACTTACTCTCAGTTGTTCGCATCTGGTGCTAATCTTGCTCAATTATACTGTCTGCCTAAAATCCATAAAGCTGGAACACCTCTCCGTCCTATTTTAGCTTCGTATAACTTACCCACCTTTCAATTGGCAAAATTTGTTGTTCGTCTCCTGTCCCCCTTTGCGAAAAATGCTTACACTATAAATAACTCGTTTGAATTCCAAAAAGACCTCCTTGGTAAAAACTTCGATTCAAAAAAGTTTTTTGTCAGTTTTGATGTAAAGTCGCTTTTCACAAATGTACCTGTATCTGAAACTATTGCCATTATTTTAGATAGGGTTTTTAGCTCAGTTGATAATTTTCATGGTTTTTCATTGTCTCATTTTAAGGAACTTTTAGAATTGGTCTTCAAACAATGCTATTTCACTTTCAACAATAAGGTTTACCAACAAATTGATGGAGTAGGGATGGGATCACCTGTCGGACCGTTAGCAGCTGATTTTTTTATGACTCATTTAGAAAGTGTAATTTTTAGACAATCTCCCACTCATCTCAAGCCAATTTTCTATCGACGCTTCGTTGATGATTCGATAGCAGTCTTTGATAATGCGGTACAAGCGCAACAATTCTTTAACTTCCTAAATTCTTTGCACCCCAATATAACGTATACAATGGAAACTGAGCAAAATGGCTCCCTCCCCTTCTTAGATCTTTTAATTTCGAAAAACGGTGATTCTATTACTACATCAGTTTACAGGAAACCCACTTTCACTGGTTTGGGCATGAATTTTTTTAGTTTTACTGATTTCAACTATAAGATGTCTTGTATTAAAACTCTCCTGTTCAGAGGATATAATTTGACCTCTAGTTTTACCTTACTTAATGATGAATTTAATAATCTAAGATCATACTTTACTAATAATAGTTTTCCTGTTCAATATGTAGACAAACTAATTAGATCCTTCTTAAATAATGTTTATAGCCCTCAACTTCCATGTATACAGTGCCGAAGGATATAAAATATTTCTTGGTACCTGAAATGGGTCCTTTGAATAAGGAATTTAAGCTTAAATTTACAAAATTGTTAAGGAAATTTTTTTATCATACTGATTTCCGCATCATATTTATTAATAAAACGTCTTTAGGTAGCTTTTTCTCAGCGAAGGATCGAACCCCTGACTCGTTGCGTAGCGGTGTTGTATATTTATTTACCTGCCCTAGGTGTCTCCTTGGGAATTACATTGGCAGCACTGTTCGCTCTCTCAGGGCTAGATTTTATTCGCATATGGGAATAAGTGGCCGAACAGGTAAAATTTTAAAAACTAAAGAAGTTTCGAGTATTCGCGAACACAGCATAAAATGTAAAACTGATGTCACTTTAGACAATTTTAAAATTCTTGGTTGTAATACTTGTCCCAACTCACTAAGAATTTTGGAATCGCTTTTCATTAAAACATTGTCCCCTAGTCTAAATGTTGACTCATCTGCCGTCCCCCTCAATTTGCTATGATCCCTCCTCCTTCCCCAATTCCTTATAATCCCCCCTTCCCCAATCGCCCTCGCCATCTCTTGTTTTTCCCGTCTTGCCTCTGCTCAAATCAGTTAGCCTCGGAAACTGCAGTGTAAGGTTAGTTAGTTTCATTATTCCAGTGTACTATTGTTAATTTTTCCAGTGTATTAATTTCACATTTACTATATGTATTTAAAAATAGCTTCTTAATTTTTATATGTAAATCTGTATAACTTAGAATTTAACCCTCTTTTCTCAGTCTTTTAAAATTTGTCTTTATGAATAGGTTATAGAAATTTTCTGTTTTGTTTTTCATTCAATATTGATTTTAATTTCACATTGTTATTAAACAGCCTGAAGATGAGCGTATTGCTCGAAACGTTGCGCATTAAAGAAGACTTTTCATGGCATTTACATTTCTCCTTGTCATTGGATTTCTCCTAAATATTAAATTGAAGCTCTGTAGAAGCAACCCGCATGATTATATATATTCAAGGTATGGACAAGATGGCCTCAGGGCTTATCGCCATGTTTGGAAGACTTCACGAAAGTTTCTCAAGTCAAAACTGGACTGTTATTTTCTTGAAATGTGTCGGACCTGCAGGGTTTTCCCGAAATTTGTTTACTTCAAACTCTACCGTGACAATCTATATGACTCTGAATTTTATCAATCGTCCCTGGAATATTTATTAAATAATGAAATTAATTATAAAATCAAAATATCAGATTCGCATAACAAGTCTCTTGGGCATTATATAACTACTCTTAAAAATACCTTGTCGTTGTTGGACTATTTATTAATAATTTCTCTTGTACAACGTGAACTAGAAAAATTTCACTCTACCATCTTGGAAACACATGAACGTAAGTTAAAGGCTTTGGGAATGAATTCACCAAATTTTTTCAATTCAGATAAGGTAATTTCGAATCTTTCTAGTTACACACTCTCCCCTCGGGAAAAGTTTTTACTGTCACTTGGTTTGCAATTTAAGCTTCCGTTGTTTGAAATATATAAGCCTTCGTTTTTTCTTTACTTTGAAATTTTTTTCAATGAAATGGGTCCTTTGAATAAGGAATTTAAGCTTAAATTTACAAAATTGTTAAGGAAATTTTTTTATCATACTGATTTCCGCATCATATTTTATAATAAAACGTCTTTAGGTAGCTTTTTCTCAGCGAAGGATCGAACCCCTGACTCGTTGCGTAGCGGTGTTGTATATTTATTTACCTGCCCTAGTGTCTCCTTGGAATTACATTGGCAGCACTGTTCGCTCTCTCAGGGCTAGATTTTATTCGCATATGGGAATAAGTGGCCGAACAGGTAAAATTTTAAAAACTAAAGAAGTTTCGAGTATTCGCGAACACAGCATAAAATGTAAAACTGATGTCACTTTAGACAATTTTAAAATTCTTGGTTGTAATACTTGTCCCAACTCACTAAGAATTTTGGAATCGCTTTTCATTAAAACATTGTCCCCTAGTCAACTATGTTGACTCATCTGCCGTCCCCCTCAATTTGCTATGATCACCTCCTCCTTCCCCAATTCCTTCTAATCCCCCCTTCCCCAATCGCCCTCGCCATCTCTTGTTTTCCCGTCTTGCCTCTGCTCAAATCAGTTAGCCTCGGAAACTGCAGTGTAAGGGTATTAGTTTCATTATTCCAGTGTACTATGTTAATTTTTCCAGTGTATTAATTTCACATTTACTATATGTATTTAAAAATAGCTTCTTAATTTTATATGTAAATCTGTATAACTTAGAATTTAACCTCTTTATTCTCAGTCTTTTAAAATTTGTCTTTATGAATAGGTTATAGAAAATTTTCTGTTTGTTTTTCATTCAATATTGATTTTAATTTCACATTGTTATTAAACAGCCTGAAGATGAGCGTATTGCTCGAAACGTTGCGCATTAAAGAAGACTTTTCATGGCATTTACATTTTCTCCTTGTCATTGGATTTCTCCTAAATATTAAATTGAAGCTCTGTAGAAGCAACCCGCATGATTATATATATTCAAGGTATGGACAAGATGGCCTCAGGGCTTATCGCCATGTTTGGAAGACTTCACGAAAGTTTCTCAAGTCAAAAAAACTGGACTGTTATTTTCTTGAAATGTGTCGGACCTGCAGGGTTTTCCCGAAATTTGTTTACTTCAAACTCTACCGTGACAATCTATATGACTCTGAATTTTATCAATCGTCCCTGGAATATTTATTAAATAATGAAATTAATTATAAAATCAAAATATCAGATTCGCATAACAGTCTCTTGGGCATTATATAACTACTCTTAAAAATACCTTGTCGTTGTTGGACTATTTATTAATAATTTCTCTTGTACAACGTGAACTAGAAAAATTTCACTCTACCATCTTGGAAACACCATGACGTAAGTAAAGGCTTTGGGAATGAATTCACCAAATTTTTCAATTCAGATAAGGTAATTTCGAATCTTTCTAGTTACACACTCTCCCCTCGGGAAAAGTTTTTACTGTCACTTGGTTTGCAATTTAAGCTTTCCGTTGTTTGAAATATATAAGCCTTCGTTTTTTTTTCTTACTTTGAAATTTTTTTCAATGAAATGGGTCCTTTGAATAAGGAATTTAAGCTTAAATTTACAAAATTGTTAAGGAAATTTTTTTATCATACTGATTTCCGCATCATATTTATTAATAAAAACGTCTTTAGGTAGCTTTTTCTCAGCGAAGGATCGAACCCCTGACTCGTTGCGTAGCGGTGTTGTATATTTATTTACCTGCCCTAGGTGTCTCCTTGGGAATTACATTGGCAGCACTGTTCGCTCTCTCAGGGCTAGATTTTATTCGCATATGGGAATAAGTGGCCGAACAGGTTAAAATTTTAAAACTAAAGAAGTTTCGAGTATTCGCGAACACAGCATAAAATGTAAACTGATGTCACTTTAGCAATTTTAAAATTCTTGGTTGTAATACTTGTCCCAACTCACTAAGAATTTTGGAATCGCTTTTCATTAAAACATTGTCCCCTAGTCTAAATGTTGACTCATCTGCCGTCCCCCTCAATTTGCTATGATCCCTCCTCCTTCCCCAATTCCTTATAATCCCCCTTCCCCAATCGCCCTCGCCATCTCTTGTTTTTCCCGTCTTGCCTCTGCTCAAATCAGTTAGCCTCGGAAACTGCAGTGTAAGGTTAGTTAGTTTCATTATTCCAGTGTACTATTGTTAATTTTTCCAGTGTATTAATTTCACATTTACTATATGTATTTAAAAATAGCTTCTTAATTTTTATATGTAAATCTGTATAACTTAGAATTTAACCCTCTTTTCTCAGTCTTTTAAAATTTGTCTTTATGAATAGGTTATAGAAATTTTCTGTTTTGTTTTTCATTCAATATTGATTTTAATTTCACATTGTTATTAAACAGCCTGAAGATGAGCGTATTGCTCGAAACGTTGCGCATTAAAGAAGACTTTTCATGGCATTTACATTTCTCCTTGTCATTGGATTTCTCCTAAATATTAAATTGAAGCTCTGTAGAAGCAACCCGCATGATTATATATTCAAGGTATGGACAAGATGGCCTCAGGGCTTATCGCCATGTTTGGAAGACTTCACGAAAGTTTCTCAAGTCAAAACTGGACTGTTATTTTCTTGAAATGTGTCGGACCTGCAGGTTTTCCCGAAATTTGTTTACTTCAAACTCTACCGTGACAATCTATATGACTCTGAATTTTATCAATCGTCCCTGGAATATTTATTAAATAATGAAATTAATTATAAAATCAAAATATCAGATTCGCATAACAAGTCTCTTGGGCATTATATAACTACTCTTAAAAATACCTTGTCGTTGTTGGACTATTTATTAATAATTTCTCTTGTACAACGTGAACTAGAAAAATTTCACTCTACCATCTTGGAAACACATGAACGTAAGTTAAAGGCTTTGGGAATGAATTCACCAAATTTTTTTCAATTCAGATAAGGTAATTTCGACTCTTTCTAGTTACACACTCTCCCCTCGGGAAAAGTTTTTACTGTCACTTGGTTTGCAATTTAAGCTTCCGTTGTTTCAAATATAAGCCTTCGTTTTTTCTTTACTTTGAAAAATTTTTCAATGGCTTGAAAAATGTTCCCCATGTGGGTGAATTCAATAATTTCAAATGTCAGTTCTCAAATTTAACTCAAGAATTTTTTCATAAACTTAGAAATCTTAAATTTCAATCTTTCATATTTAGGAAGAGTGATTTGCAGTGTATTAAGAATTTGGCAAAGAACCAGGAGATTGTTGTGACTAGACCAGACAAGGGTAACGGAGTGGTTATTTTGAATAAATCGGACTACATAAACAAAACTAATGAAATCCTAAGTGATCTTACTAAATTCAAACAAATTCTAGAACCTGTCAATAAAGTCATTGTAAGGTTAGAAGACCAGGTTAATAGATTTCTGTCACGACTAAAGTCTTTAAAGATAATAAAAAATGATACTTACTCTCAGTTGTTCGCATCTGGTGCTAATCTTGCTCAATTATACTGTCTGCCTAAAATCCATAAAGCTGGAACACCTCTCCGTCCTATTTTAGCTTCGTATAACTTACCCACCTTTCAATTGGCAAAATTTGTTGTTCGTCTCCTGTCCCCCTTTGCGAAAAATGCTTACACTATAAATAACTCGTTTGAATTCCAAAAAGACCTCCTTGGTAAAAACTTCGATTCAAAAAAGTTTTTTGTCAGTTTTGATGTAAAGTCGCTTTTCACAAATGTACCTGTATCTGAAACTATTGCCATTATTTTAGATAGGGTTTTTAGCTCAGTTGATAATTTTCATGGTTTTTCATTGTCTCATTTTAAGGAACTTTTAGAATTGGTCTTCAAACAATGCTATTTCACTTTCAACAATAAGGTTTACCAACAAATTGATGGAGTAGGGATGGGATCACCTGTCGGACCGTTAGCAGCTGATTTTTTTATGACTCATTTAGAAAGTGTAATTTTAGACAATCTCCCACTCATCTCAAGCCATTTCTATCGACGCTTCGTTGATGATTCGATAGCAGTCTTTGATAATGCGGTACAAGCGCAACAATTCTTTAACTTCCTAAATTCTTTGCACCCCAATATAACGTATACAATGGAAACTGAGCAAAATGGCTCCCTCCCCTTCTTAGATCTTTTAATTTCGAAAAACGGTGATTCTATTACTACATCAGTTTACAGGAAACCCACTTTCACTGGTTTGGGCATGAATTTTTTTAGTTTTACTGATTTCAACTATAAGATGTCTTGTATTAAAACTCTCCTGTTCAGAGGATATAATTTGACCTCTAGTTTTACCTTACTTAATGATGAATTTAATAATCTAAGATCATACTTTACTAATAATAGTTTTCCTGTTCAATATGTAGACAAACTAATTAGATCCTTCTTAAATAATGTTTATAGCCCTCAACTTCCATGTATTACAGTGCCGAAGGATATAAAATATTTCTTGGTACCTGAAATGGGTCCTTTGAATAAGGAATTTAAGCTTAAATTTACAAAATTGTTAAGGAAATTTTTTATCATACTGATTTCCGCATCATATTTATTAATAAAACGTCTTTAGGTAGCTTTTTCTCAGCGAAGGATCGAACCCCTGACTCGTTGCGTAGCGGTGTTGTATATTTATTTACCTGCCCTAGGTGTCTCCTTGGGAATTACATTGGCAGCACTGTTCGCTCTCTCAGGGCTAGATTTTATTCGCATATGGGAATAAGTGGCCGAACAGGTAAAATTTTAAAAACTAAAGAAGTTTCGAGTATTCGCGAACACAGCATAAAATGTAAACTGATGTCACTTTAGACAATTTTAAAATTCTTGGTTGTAATACTTGTCCCAACTCACTAAGAATTTTGGAATCGCTTTTCATTAAAACATTGTCCCCTAGTCTAAATGTTGACTCATCTGCCGTCCCCCTCAATTTGCTATGATCCCTCCTCCTTCCCCAATTCCTTATAATCCCCCCTTCCCCAATCGCCCTCGCCATCTCTTGTTTTTCCCCGTCTTGCCTCTGCTCAAATCAGTTAGCCTCGGAAACTGCAGTGTAAGGTTAGTTAGTTTCATTATTCCAGTGTACTATTGTTAATTTTTCCAGTGTATTAATTTCACATTTACTATATGTATTTAAAAATAGCTTCTTAATTTTTATATGTAAATCTGTATAACTTAGAATTTAACCCTCTTTTCTCAGTCTTTTAAAATTTGTCTTTATGAATAGGTTATAGAAATTTTCTGTTTTGTTTTTCATTCAATATTGATTTTAATTTCACATTGTTATTAAACAGCCTGAAGATGAGCGTATTGCTCGAAACGTTGCGCATTAAAGAAGACTTTTCATGGCATTTACATTTCTCCTTGTCATTGGATTTCTCCTAAATATTAAATTGAAGCTCTGTAGAAGCAACCCGCATGATTATATATATCAAGGTATGGACAAGATGGCCTCAGGGCTTATCGCCATGTTTGGAAGACTTCACGAAAGTTTCTCAAGTCAAAACTGGACTGTTATTTTCTTGAAATGTGTCGGACCTGCAGGGTTTTCCCGAAATTTGTTTACTTCAAACTCTACCGTGACAATCTATATGACTCTGAATTTTATCAATCGTCCCTGGAATATTTATTAAATAATGAAATTAATTATAAATCAAAATATCAGATTCGCATAACAAGTCTCTTGGGCATTATATAACTACTCTTAAAAATACCTTGTCGTTGTTGGACTATTTATTAATAATTTCTCTTGTACAACGTGAACTAGAAAAATTTCACTCTACCATCTTGGAAACACATGAACGTAAGTTAAAGGCTTTGGGAATGAATTCACCAAATTTTTTTCAATTCAGATAAGGTAATTTCGAATCTTTCTAGTTACACACTCTCCCCTCGGGAAAAGTTTTTACTGTCACTTGGTTTGCAATTTAAGCTTCCGTTGTTTGAAATATATAAGCCTTCGTTTTTTCTTACTTTGAAATTTTTTCAATGAAATGGGTCCTTTGAATAAGGAATTTAAGCTTAAATTTACAAAATTGTTAAGGAAATTTTTTTATCATACTGATTTCCGCATCATATTTATTAATAAAACGTCTTTAGGTAGCTTTTTCTCAGCGAAGGATCGAACCCCTGACTCGTTGCGTAGCGGTGTTGTATATTTATTTACCTGCCCTAGGTGTCTCCTTGGGAATTACATTGGCAGCACTGTTCGCTCTCTCAGGGCTAGATTTTATTCGCATATGGGAATAAGTGGCCGAACAGGTAAAATTTTAAAAACTAAAGAAGTTTCGAGTATTCGCGAACACAGCATAAAATGTAAAACTGATGTCACTTTAGACAATTTTAAAATTCTTGGTTGTAATACTTGTCCCAACTCACTAAGAATTTTGGAATCGCTTTTCATTAAAACATTGTCCCCTAGTCTAAATGTTGACTCATCTGCCGTCCCCCTCAATTTGCTATGATCCCTCCTCCTTCCCAATTCCTTATAATCCCCCTTCCCCAATCGCCCTCGCCATCTCTTGTTTTTCCCGTCTTGCCTCTGCTCAAATCAGTTAGCCTCGGAAACTGCAGTGTAAGGTTAGTTAGTTTCATTATTCCAGTGTACTATTGTTAATTTTTCCAGTGTATTAATTTCACATTTACTATATGTATTTAAAAATAGCTTCTTAATTTTTATATGTAAATCTGTATAACTTAGAATTTAACCCTCTTTTCTCAGTCTTTTAAAATTTGTCTTTATGAATAGGTTATAGAAATTTTCTGTTTTGTTTTTCATTCAATATTGATTTTAATTTCACATTGTTATTAACAGCCTGAAGATGAGCGTATTGCTCGAAACGTTGCGCATTAAAGAAGACTTTTCATGGCATTTACATTTCTCCTTGTCATTGGATTTCTCCTAAATATTAAATTGAAGCTCTGTAGAAGCAACCCGCATGATTATATATTCAAGGTATGGACAAGATGGCCTCAGGGCTTATCGCCATGTTTGGAAGACTTCACGAAAGTTTCTCAAGTCAAAACTGGACTGTTATTTTCTTGAAATGTGTCGGACCTGCAGGGTTTTCCCGAAATTTGTTTACTTCAAACTCTACCGTGACAATCTATATGACTCTGAATTTTATCAATCGTCCCTGGAATATTTATTAAATAATGAAATTAATTATAAAATCAAAATATCAGATTCGCATAACAAGTCTCTTGGGCATTATATAACTACTCTTAAAAATACCTTGTCGTTGTTGGACTATTTATTAATAATTTCTCTTGTACAACGTGAACTAGAAAAATTTCACTCTACCATCTTGGAAACACATGAACGTAAGTTAAAGGCTTTGGGAATGAATTCACCAAATTTTTTCAATTCAGATAAGGTAATTTCGAATCTTTCTAGTTACACACTCTCCCCTCGGGAAAAGTTTTTACTGTCACTTGGTTTGCAATTTAAGCTTCCGTTGTTTCAAATATATAAGCCTTCGTTTTTTCTTTACTTTGAAAAATTTTTCAATGGCTTGAAAAATGTTCCCCATGTGGGTGAATTCAATAATTTCAAATGTCAGTTCTCAAATTTAACTCAAGAATTTTTTCATAAACTTAGAAATCTTAAATTTCAATCTTTCATATTTAGGAAGAGTGATTTGCAGTGTATTAAGAATTTGGCAAAGAACCAGGAGATTGTTGTGACTAGACCAGACAAGGGTAACGGAGTGGTTATTTTGAATAAATCGGACTACATAAACAAAACTAATGAAATCCTAAGTGATCTTACTAAATTCAAACAAATTCTAGAACCTGTCAATAAAGTCATTGTAAGGTTAGAAGACCAGGTTAATAGATTTCTGTCACGACTAAAGTCTTTAAAGATAATAAAAAATGATACTTACTCTCAGTTGTTCGCATCTGGTGCTAATCTTGCTCAATTATACTGTCTGCCTAAAATCCATAAAGCTGGAACACCTCTCCGTCCTATTTTAGCTTCGTATAACTTACCCACCTTTCAATTGGCAAAATTTGTTGTTCGTCTCCTGTCCCCCTTTGCGAAAAATGCTTACACTATAAATAACTCGTTTGAATTCCAAAAAGACCTCCTTGGTAAAAACTTCGATTCAAAAAAGTTTTTTGTCAGTTTTGATGTAAAGTCGCTTTTCACAAATGTACCTGTATCTGAAACTATTGCCATTATTTTAGATAGGGTTTTTAGCTCAGTTGATAATTTTCATGGTTTTTTCATTGTCTCATTTTAAGGAACTTTTAGAATTGGTCTTCAAACAATGCTATTTCACTTTCAACAATAAGGTTTACCAACAAATTGATGGAGTAGGGATGGGATCACCTGTCGGACCGTTAGCAGCTGATTTTTTATGACTCATTTAGAAAGTGTAATTTTTAGACAATCTCCCACTCATCTCAAGCCAATTTTCTATCGACGCTTCGTTGATGATTCGATAGCAGTCTTTGATAATGCGGTACAAGCGCAACAATTCTTTAACTTCCTAAATTCTTTGCACCCCAATATAACGTATACAATGGAAACTGAGCAAAATGGCTCCCTCCCCTTCTTAGATCTTTTAATTTCGAAAACGGTGATTCTATTACTACATCAGTTTACAGGAAACCCACTTTCACTGGTTTGGGCATGAATTTTTTTAGTTTTACTGATTTCAACTATAAGATGTCTTGTATTAAAACTCTCCTGTTCAGAGGATATAATTTGACCTCTAGTTTTACCTTACTTAATGATGAATTTAATAATCTAAAGATCATACTTTACTAATAATAGTTTTCCTGTTCAATATGTAGACAAACTAATTAGATCCTTCTTAAATAATGTTTATAGCCCTCAACTTCCATGTATTACAGTGCCGAAGGATATAAAATATTTCTTGGTACCTGAAATGGGTCCTTTGAATAAGGAATTTAAGCTTAAATTTACAAAATTGTTAAGGAAATTTTTTTATCATACTGATTTCCGCATCATATTTATTAATAAAACGTCTTTAGGTAGCTTTTTCTCAGCGAAGGATCGAACCCCTGACTCGTTGCGTAGCGGTGTTGTATATTTATTTACCTGCCCTAGGTGTCTCCTTGGGAATTACATTGGCAGCACTGTTCGCTCTCTCAGGGCTAGATTTTATTCGCATATGGGAATAAGTGGCCGAACAGGTAAAATTTTAAAAACTAAAGAAGTTTCGAGTATTCGCGAACACAGCATAAAATGTAAAACTGATGTCACTTTAGACAATTTTAAAATTCTTGGTTGTAATACTTGTCCCAACTCACTAAGAATTTTGGAATCGCTTTTCATTAAAACATTGTCCCCTAGTCTAAATGTTGACTCATCTGCCGTCCCCCTCAATTTGCTATGATCCCTCCTCCTTCCCCAATTCCTTATAATCCCCCCTTCCCCAATCGCCCTCGCCATCTCTTGTTTTTCCCGTCTTGCCTCTGCTCAAATCAGTTAGCCTCGGAAACTGCAGTGTAAGGTTAGTTAGTTTCATTATTCCAGTGTACTATTGTTAATTTTTCCAGTGTATTAATTTCACATTTACTATATGTATTAAAAATAGCTTCTTAATTTTTATATGTAAATCTGTATAACTTAGAATTTAACCCTCTTTTCTCAGTCTTTTAAATTTGTCTTTATGAATAGGTTATAGAAATTTTCTGTTTTGTTTTTCATTCATATTGATTTTAATTTCACATTGTTATTAAACAGCCTGAAGATGAGCGTATTGCTCGAAACGTTGCGCATTAAAGAAGACTTTTCATGGCATTTACATTTCTCCTTGTCATTGGATTTTCCTAATATTAAATTGAAGCTCTGTAGAAGCAACCCGCATGATTATATATTCAAGGTATGGACAAGATGGCCTCAGGGCTTATCGCCATGTTTGGAAGACTTCACGAAAGTTTCTCAAGTCAAACTGGACTGTTATTTTCTTGAAATGTGTCGGACCTGCAGGGTTTTCCCGAAATTTGTTTACTTCAAACTCTACCGTGACAATCTATATGACTCTGAATTTTATCAATCGTCCCTGGAATATTTATTAAATAATGAAATTAATTATAAAATCAAAATATCAGATTCGCATAACAAGTCTCTTGGGCATTATATAACTACTCTTAAAAATACCTTGTCGTTGTTGGACTATTTATTAATAATTTCTCTTGTACAACGTGAACTAGAAAAATTTCACTCTACCATCTTGGAAACACATGAACGTAAGTTAAAGGCTTTGGGAATGAATTCACCAAATTTTTTCAATTCAGATAAGGTAATTTCGAATCTTTCTAGTTACACACTCTCCCCTCGGGAAAAGTTTTTACTGTCACTTGGTTTGCAATTTAAGCTTCCGTTGTTTGAAATATATAAGCCTTCGTTTTTTTCTTTACTTTGAAATTTTTTTCAATGAAATGGGTCCTTTGAATAAGGAATTTAAGCTTAATTTACAAATTGTTAAGGAAATTTTTTATTCATACTGATTTCCGCATCATATTTATTAATAAAACGTCTTTAGGTAGCTTTTTCTCAGCGAAGGATCGAACCCCTGACTCGTTGCGTAGCGGTGTTGTATATTTATTTACCTGCCCTAGGTGTCTCCTTGGGAATTACATTGGCAGCACTGTTCGCTCTCTCAGGGCTAGATTTTATTCGCATATGGGAATAAGTGGCCGAACAGGTAAAATTTTAAAAACTAAAGAAGTTTCGAGTATTCGCGAACACAGCATAAAATGTAAAACTGATGTCACTTTAGACAATTTAAAATTCTTGGTTGTAATACTTGTCCCAACTCACTAAGAATTTTGGAATCGCTTTTCATTAAAACATTGTCCCCTAGTCTAAATGTTGACTCATCTGCCGTCCCCCTCAATTTGCTATGATCCCTCCTCCTTCCCCAATTCCTTATAATCCCCCCTTCCCCAATCGCCCTCGCCATCTCTTGTTTTTCCCGTCTTGCCTCTGCTCAAATCAGTTAGCCTCGGAAACTGCAGTGTAAGGTTAGTTAGTTTCATTATTTCCAGTGTACTATTGTTAATTTTTCCAGTGTATTAATTTCACATTTACTATATGTATTTAAAAATAGCTTCTTAATTTTTATATGTAAATCTGTATAACTTAGAATTTAACCCTCTTTTCTCAGTCTTTTAAAATTTGTCTTTATGATAGGTTATAGAAATTTTCTGTTTTGTTTTTCATTCAATATTGATTTTAATTTCACATTGTTTATTAAACAGCCTGAAGATGAGCGTATTGCTCGAAACGTTGCGCATTAAAGAAGACTTTTCATGGCATTTACATTTCTCCTTGTCATTGGATTTCTCCTAAATATTAAATTGAAGCTCTGTAGAAGCAACCCGCATGATTTATATATATTCAGTATGGACAAGATGGCCTCAGGGCTTATCGCCATGTTTGGAAGACTTCACGAAAGTTTCTCAAGTCAAAACTGGACTGTTATTTTCTTGAAATGTGTCGGACCTGCAGGGTTTTTCCCGAAATTTGTTTACTTCAAACTCTACCGTGACAATCTATATGACTCTGAATTTTATCAATCGTCCCTGGAATATTTATTAAATAATGAAATTAATTATAAAATCAAAATATCAGATTCGCATAACAAGTCTCTTGGGCATTATATAACTACTCTTAAAAATACCTTGTCGTTGTTGGACTATTTATTAATAATTTCTCTTGTACAACGTGAACTAGAAAAATTTCACTCTACCATCTTGGAAACACATGAACGTAAGTTAAAGGCTTTGGGAATGAATTCACCAAATTTTTTCAATTCAGATAAGGTAATTTCGAATCTTTCTAGTTACACACTCTCCCTCGGAAAAGTTTTTACTGTCACTTGGTTTGCAATTTAAGCTTCCGTTGTTTCAAATATATAAGCCTTCGTTTTTTCTTTACTTTGAAAAATTTTTCAATGGCTTGAAAAATGTTCCCCATGTGGGTGAATTCAATAATTTCAAATGTCAGTTCTCAAATTTAACTCAAGAATTTTTTCATAAACTTAGAAATCTTAAATTTCAATCTTTCATATTTAGGAAGAGTGATTTGCAGTGTATTAAGAATTTGGCAAAGAACCAGGAGATTGTTGTGACTAGACCAGACAAGGGTAACGGAGTGGTTATTTTGAATAATCGGACTACATAAACAAAACTAATGAAATCCTAAGTGATCTTACTAAATTCAAACAAATTCTAGAACCTGTCAATAAAGTCATTGTAAGGTTAGAAGACCAGGTTAATAGATTTCTGTCACGACTAAAGTCTTTAAAGATAATAAAAAATGATACTTACTCAGTTGTTCGCATCTGGTGCTAATCTTGCTCAATTATACTGTCTGCCTAAAATCCATAAAGCTGGAACACCTCTCCGTCCTATTTTAGCTTCGTATAACTTACCCACCTTTCAATTGGCAAAATTTGTTGTTCGTCTCCTGTCCCCCTTTGCGAAAAATGCTTACACTATAAATAACTCGTTTGAATTCCAAAAAGACCTCCTTGGTAAAAACTTCGATTCAAAAAAGTTTTTTGTCAGTTTTGATGTAAAGTCGCTTTTTCACAAATGTACCTGTATCTGAAACTATTGCCATTATTTTAGATAGGGTTTTTAGCTCAGTTGATAATTTTCATGGTTTTTTCATTGTCTCATTTTAAGGAACTTTTAGAATTGGTCTTCAAACAATGCTATTTCACTTTCAACAATAAGGTTTACCAACAAATTGATGGAGTAGGGATGGGATCACCGTCGGACCGTTAGCAGCTGATTTTTTTATGACTCATTTAGAAAGTGTAATTTTTAGACAATCTCCCACTCGCCAATCTCGACGCTTCATGATTCGATAGCTCTAATTAACTTCTTTAACTTCCTAAATTCTTTTGCACCCCAATATAACGTATACAATGGAAACTGAGCAAAATGGCTCCCTCCCCTTCTTAGATCTTTTAATTTCGAAAACGGTGATTCTATTACTACATCAGTTTACAGGAAACCCACTTTCACTGGTTTGGGCATGAATTTTTTTAGTTTTACTGATTTCAACTATAAGATGTCTTGTATTAAAACTCTCCTGTTCAGAGGATATAATTTGACCTCTAGTTTTTACCTTACTTAATGATGAATTTAATAATCTAAGATCATACTTTACTAATAATAGTTTTTCCTGTTCAATATGTAGACAAACTAATTAGATCCTTCTTAAATAATGTTTATAGCCCTCAACTTCCATGTATTACAGTGCCGAAGGATATAAAATATTTCTTGGTACCTGAAATGGGTCGTTTGAATAAGGAATTTAAGCTTAAATTTACAAATTGTTAAGGAAATTTTTTTATCATACTGATTTCCGCATCATATTTATTAATAAACGTCTTTAGGTAGCTTTTTCTCAGCGAAGGATCGAACCCCTGACTCGTTGCGTAGCGGTGTTGTATATTTATTTACCTGCCCTAGGTGTCTCCTTGGGAATTACATTGGCAGCACTGTTCGCTCTCTCAGGGCTAGATTTTATTCGCATATGGGAATAAGTGGCCGAACAGGTAAAATTTTAAAAACTAAAGAAGTTTCGAGTATTCGCGAACACAGCATAAAATGTAAAACTGATGTCACTTTAGACAATTTTAAAATTCTTGGTTGTAATACTTGTCCCAACTCACTAAGAATTTTGGAATCGCTTTTCATTAAAACATTGTCCCCTAGTCTAAATGTTGACTCATCTGCCGTCCCCCTCAATTTGCTATGATCCCTCCTCCTTCCCCAATTATAATCCCCCCTTCCCCAATCGCCCTCGCCATCTCTTGTTTTTCCCGTCTTGCCTCTGCTCAAATCAGTTAGCCTCGGAAACTGCAGTGTAAGGTTAGTTAGTTTCATTATTCCAGTGTACTATTGTTAATTTTTCCAGTGTATTAATTTCACATTTACTATATGTATTTAAAAATAGCTTCTTAATTTTTATATGTAAATCTGTATAACTTAGAATTTAACCCTCTTTTCTCAGTCTTTTAAAATTTGTCTTTATGAATAGGTTATAGAAATTTTCTGTTTTGTTTTTCATTCAATATTGATTTTAATTTCACATTGTTATTAAACAGCCTGAAGATGAGCGTATTGCTCGAAACGTTGCGCATTAAAGAAGACTTTTCATGGCATTTACATTTCTCCTTGTCATTGGATTTCTCCTAAATATTAAATTGAAGCTCTGTAGAAGCAACCCGCATGATTATATATATTCAAGGTATGGACAAGATGGCCTCAGGGCTTATCGCCATGTTTGGAAGACTTCACGAAAGTTTCTCAAGTCAAAACTGGACTGTTATTTTCTTGAAATGTGTCGGACCTGCAGGGTTTTCCCGAAATTTGTTTACTTCAAACTCTACCGTGACAATCTATATGACTCTGAATTTTATCAATCGTCCCTGGAATATTTATTAAATAATGAAATTAATTATAAAATCAAAATATCAGATTCGCATAACAAGTCTCTTGGGCATTATATAACTACTCTTAAAAATACCTTGTCGTTGTTGGACTATTTATTAATAATTTCTCTTGTACAACGTGAACTAGAAAAATTTCACTCTACCATCTTGGAAACACATGAACGTAAGTTAAAGGCTTTGGGAATGAATTCACCAAATTTTTTCAATTCAGATAAGGTAATTTCGAATCTTTCTAGTTACACACTCTCCCCTCGGGAAAAGTTTTTACTGTCACTTGGTTTGCAATTTAAGCTTCCGTTGTTTGAAATATATAAGCCTTCGTTTTTTCTTTACTTTGAAATTTTTTTTCAATGAAATGGGTCCTTTGAATAAGGAATTTAAGCTTAAATTTACAAAATTGTTAAGGAAATTTTTTATCATACTGATTTCCGCATCATATTTATTAATAAAACGTCTTTAGGTAGCTTTTTCTCAGCGAAGGATCGAACCCCTGACTCGTTGCGTAGCGGTGTTGTATATTTATTTACCTGCCCTAGGTGTCTCCTTGGGAATTACATTGGCAGCACTGTTCGCTCTCTCAGGTTAGATTTTATTCGCATATGGGAATAAGTGGCCGAACAGGTAAAATTTTAAAAACTAAAGAAGTTTCGAGTATTCGCGAACACAGCATAAAATGTAAAACTGATGTCACTTTAGACAATTTTAAAATTCTTGGTTGTAATACTTGTCCCAACTCACTAAGAATTTTGGAATCGCTTTTCATTAAAACATTGTCCCCTAGTCTAAATGTTGATCATCTGCCGTCCCCCTCAATTTGCTATGATCCCTCCTCCTTCCCCAATTCCTTATAATCCCCCCTTCCCCAATCGCCCTCGCCATCTCTTGTTTTTCCCGTCTTGCCTCTGCTCAAATCAGTTAGCCTCGGAAACTGCAGTGTAAGGTTAGTTAGTTTCATTATTCCAGTGTACTATTGTTAATTTTTCCAGTGTATTAATTTCACATTTACTATATGTATTTAAAAATAGCTTCTTAATTTTTATATGTAAATCTGTATAACTTAGAATTTAACCCTCTTTTCTCAGTCTTTTAAAATTTGTCTTTATGAATAGGTGATAGAAATTTTCTGTTTTGTTTTTCATTCAATATTGATTTTAATTTCACATTGTTATTAAACAGCCTGAAGATGAGCGTATTGCTCGAAACGTTGCGCATTAAAGAAGACTTTTCATGGCATTTACATTTCTCCTTGTCATTGGATTTCTCCTAAATATTAAATTGAAGCTCTGTAGAAGCAACCCGCATGATTATATATATTCAAGGTATGGACAAGATGGCCTCAGGGCTTATCGCCATGTTTGGAAGACTTCACGAAAGTTTCTCAAGTCAAAACTGGACTGTTATTTTCTTGAAATGTGTCGGACCTGCAGGGTTTTCCCGAAATTTGTTTACTTCAAACTCTACCGTGACAATCTATATGACTCTGAATTTTATCAATCGTCCCTGGAATATTTATTAAATAATGAAATTAATTATAAAATCAAAATATCAGATTCGCATAACAAGTCTCTTGGGCATTATATAACTACTCTTAAAAATACCTTGTCGTTGTTGGACTATTTATTAATAATTTCTCTTGTACAACGTGAACTAGAAAAATTTCACTCTACCATCTTGGAAACACATGAACGTAAGTTAAAGGCTTTGGAATGAATTCACCAAATTTTTTCAATTCAGATAAGGTAATTTCGAATCTTTCTAGTTACACACTCTCCCCTCGGGAAAAGTTTTTACTGTCACTTGGTTTGCAATTTAAGCTTCCGTTGTTTCAAATATATAAGCCTTCGTTTTTTCTTTACTTTGAAAAATTTTTCAATGGCTTGAAAAATGTTCCCCATGTGGGTGAATTCAATAATTTCAAATGTCAGTTCTCAAATTTAACTCAAGAATTTTTTCATAACTTAGAAATCTTAAATTTCAATCTTTCATATTTAGGAAGAGTGATTTGCAGTGTATTAAGAATTTGGCAAAGAACCAGGAGATTGTTGTGACTAGACCAGACAAGGTAACGGAGTGGTTATTTTGAATAAATCGGACTACATAAACAAAACTAATGAAATCCTAAGTGATCTTACTAAATTCAAACAAATTCTAGAACCTGTCAATAAAGTCATTGTAAGGTTAGAAGACCAGGTTAATAGATTTTCTGTCACGACTAAGTCTTTAAAGATAATAAAAAATGATACTTACTCTCAGTTGTTCGCATCTGGTGCTAATCTTGCTCAATTATACTGTCTGCCTAAAATCCATAAAGCTGGAACACCTCTCCGTCCTATTTTAGCTTCGTATAACTTACCCACTTTCAATTGGCAAAATTTGTGTTCGTCTCCTGTCCCCCTTTGCGAAAAATGCTTACACTATAAATAACTCGTTTGAATTCCAAAAAGACCTCCTTGGTAAAAACTTCGATTCAAAAAAGTTTTTTGTCAGTTTGATGTAAAGTCGCTTTTCACAAATGTACCTGTATCTGAAACTATTGCCATTATTTTAGATAGGGTTTTTTAGCTCAGTTGATAATTTTCATGGTTTTTCATTGTCTCATTTAAGGAACTTTTAGAATTGGTCTTCAAACAATGCTATTTCACTTTCAACAATAAGTTTACCAACAAATGATGGAGTAGGGATGGGATCACCTGTCGGACCGTTAGCAGCTGATTTTTTTATGACTCATTTAGAAAGTGTAATTTTTAGACAATCTCCCACTCATATCAAGCCAATTTTCTATCGAAGCTTCATGATTCGATAGCAGTTCTTTGATAATTGCGGTACAAGCGCAACAATTCTTTAACTTCCTAAATTCGTTGCACCCCATATAACGATACACTGGAAAACTGAGCAAATGGCTCCCTCCCCTTCTTAGATCTTTTAATTTCGAAAAACGGTGATTCTATTACTACATCAGTTTACAGGAAACCCACTTTCACTGGTTTGGGCATGAATTTTTTAGTTTTACTGATTTCAACTATAAGATGTCTTGTATTAAACTCTCCTGTTCAGAGGATATAATTTGACTCTAGTTTACTTACTTAATGATGAATTTAATAATCTAAGATCAACTTTACTAATAATAGTTTTCCTGTTCAATATCGTAGACAAACTAATTAGATCCTTCTTAAATAATGTTTATAGCCCTCAACTTCCATGTATTACAGTGCCGAAGGATATAAAAATATTTCTTGGTACCTGAAATGGGTCCTTTGAATAAGGAATTTAAGCTTAAATTTACAAAATTGTTAAGGAAATTTTTTTATCATACTGATTTCCGCATCATATTTATTAATAAAACGTCTTTAGGTAGCTTTTTCTCAGCGAAGGATCGAACCCCTGACTCGTTGCGTAGCGGTGTTGTATATTTATTTACCTGCCCTAGGTGTCTCCTTGGGAATTACATTGGCAGCACTGTTCGCTCTCTCAGGGCTAGATTTTATTCGCATATGGGAATAAGTGGCCGAACAGGTAAAATTTTAAAAACTAAAGAAGTTTCGAGTATTCGCGAACACAGCATAAAATGTAAAACTGATGTCACTTTAGACAATTTTAAAATTCTTGGTTGTAATACTTGTCCCAACTCACTAAGAATTTTGGAATCGCTTTTCATTAAAACATTGTCCCCTAGTCTAAATGTTGACTCATCTGCCGTCCCCCTCAATTTGCTATGATCCCTCCTCCTTCCCCAATTCCTTATAATCCCCCCTTCCCCAATCGCCCTCGCCATCTCTTGTTTTTCCCGTCTTGCCTCTGCTCAAATCAGTTAGCCTCGGAAACTGCAGTGTAAGGTTAGTTAGTTTCATTATTCCAGTGTACTATTGTTAATTTTTCCAGTGTATTAATTTCACATTTACTATATGTATTTAAAAATAGCTTCTTAATTTTTATATGTAAATCTGTATAACTTAGAATTTAACCCTCTTTTCTCAGTCTTTTAAAATTTGTCTTTATGAATAGGTTATAGAAATTTTCTGTTTTGTTTTTCATTCAATATTGATTTTAATTTCACATTGTTATTAAACAGCCTGAAGATGAGCGTATTGCTCGAAACGTTGCGCATTAAAGAAGACTTTTCATGGCATTTACATTTCTCCTTGTCATTGGATTTCTCCTAAATATTAAATTGAAGCTCTGTAGAAGCAACCCGCATGATTATATATATTCAAGGTATGGACAAGATGGCCTCAGGGCTTATCGCCATGTTTGGAAGACTTCACGAAAGTTTCTCAAGTCAAAACTGGACTGTTATTTTCTTGAAATGTGTCGGACCTGCAGGGTTTTCCCGAAATTTGTTTACTTCAAACTCTACCGTGACAATCTATATGACTCTGAATTTTATCAATCGTCCCTGGAATATTTATTAAATAATGAAATTAATTATAAAATCAAAATATCAGATTCGCATAACAAGTCTCTTGGGCATTATATAACTACTCTTAAAAATACCTTGTCGTTGTTGGACTATTTATTAATAATTTCTCTTGTACAACGTGAACTAGAAAAATTTCACTCTACCATCTTGGAAACACATGAACGTAAGTTAAAGGCTTTGGGAATGAATTCACCAAATTTTTTCAATTCAGATAAGGTAATTTCGAATCTTTCTAGTTACACACTCTCCCCTCGGGAAAAGTTTTTACTGTCACTTGGTTTGCAATTTAAGCTTCCGTTGTTTCAAATATATAAGCCTTCGTTTTTTCTTTACTTTGAAAAATTTTTCAATGGCTTGAAAAATGTTCCCCATGTGGGTGAATTCAATAATTTCAAATGTCAGTTCTCAAATTTAACTCAAGAATTTTTTCATAAACTTAGAAATCTTAAATTTCAATCTTTCATATTTAGGAAGAGTGATTTGCAGTGTATTAAGAATTTGGCAAAGAACCAGGAGATTGTTGTGACTAGACCAGACAAGGGTAACGGAGTGGTTATTTTGAATAAATCGGACTACATAAACAAAACTAATGAAATCCTAAGTGATCTTACTAAATTCAAACAAATTCTAGAACCTGTCAATAAAGTCATTGTAAGGTTAGAAGACCAGGTTAATAGATTTCTGTCACGACTAAAGTCTTTAAAGATAATAAAAAATGATACTTACTCTCAGTTGTTCGCATCTGGTGCTAATCTTGCTCAATTATACTGTCTGCCTAAAATCCATAAAGCTGGAACACCTCTCCGTCCTATTTTAGCTTCGTATAACTTACCCACTTTCAATTGGCAAAATTTGTTGTTCGTCTCCTGTCCCCCTTTGCGAAAAATGCTTACACTATAAATAACTCGTTTGAATTCCAAAAAGACCTCCTTGGTAAAAACTTCGATTCAAAAAAGTTTTTTGTCAGTTTTGATGTAAAGTCGCTTTTCACAAATGTACCTGTATCTGAAACTATTGCCATTATTTTAGATAGGGTTTTTAGCTCAGTTGATAATTTTCATGGTTTTTCATTGTCTCATTTTAAGGAACTTTTAGAATTGGTCTTCAAACAATGCTATTTCACTTTCAACAATAAGGTTTACCAACAAATTGATGGAGTAGGGATGGGATCACCTGTCGGACCGTTAGCAGCTGATTTTTTTATGACTCATTTAGAAAGTGTAATTTTTAGACAATCTCCCACTCACTCATCTATCGACGCTTCATGATTCGATAGCAGTCTTTGATAATTTCTTTAACTTCCTAAATTCTTTGCACCCCAATATAACGTATACAATGGAAACTGAGCAAAATGGCTCCCTCCCCTTCTTAGATCTTTTAATTTCGAAAAACGGTGATTCTATTACTACATCAGTTTACAGGAAACCCACTTTCACTGGTTTGGGCATGAATTTTTTTAGTTTTACTGATTTCAACTATAAGATGTCTTGTATTAAAACTCTCCTGTTCAGAGGATATAATTTGACCTCTAGTTTTACCTTACTTAATGATGAATTTAATAATCTAAGATCATACTTTACTAATAACAGTTTTCCTGTTCAATATGTAGACAAACTAATTAGATCCTTCTTAAATAATGTTTATAGCCCTCAACTTCCATGTATTACAGTGCCGAAGGATATAAAATATTTCTTGGTACCTGAAATGGGTCTTTGAATAAGGAATTTAAGCTTAAATTTACAAAATTGTTAAGGAAATTTTTTTATCATACTGATTTCCGCATCATATTTATTAATAAAACGTCTTTAGGTAGCTTTTTCTCAGCGAAGGATCGAACCCCTGACTCGTTGCGTAGCGGTGTTGTATATTTATTTACCTGCCCTAGGTGTCTCCTTGGGAATTACATTGGCAGCACTGTTCGCTCTCTCAGGGCTAGATTTTATTCGCATATGGGAATAAGTGGCCGAACAGGTAAAATTTTAAAAACTAAAGAAGTTTCGAGTATTCGCGAACACAGCATAAAATGTAAAACTGATGTCACTTTAGACAATTTTAAAATTCTTGGTTGTAATACTTGTCCCAACTCACTAAGAATTTTGGAATCGCTTTTCATTAAAACATTGTCCCCTAGTCTAAATGTTGACTCATCTGCCGTCCCCCTCAATTTGCTATGATCCCTCCTCCTTCCCCAATTCCTTATAATCCCCCCTTCCCCAATCGCCCTCGCCATCTCTTGTTTTTCCCGTCTTGCCTCTGCTCAAATCAGTTAGCCTCGGAAACTGCAGTGTAAGGTTAGTTAGTTTCATTATTCCAGTGTACTATTGTTAATTTTTCCAGTGTATTAATTTCACATTTACTATATGTATTTAAAAATAGCTTCTTAATTTTTATATGTAAATCTGTATAACTTAGAATTTAACCCTCTTTTCTCAGTCTTTTAAAATTTGTCTTTATGAATAGGTTATAGAAATTTTCTGTTTTGTTTTTCATTCAATATTGATTTTAATTTCACATTGTTATTAAACAGCCTGAAGATGAGCGTATTGCTCGAAACGTTGCGCATTAAAGAAGACTTTTCATGGCATTTACATTTCTCCTTGTCATTGGATTTCTCCTAAATATTAAATTGAAGCTCTGTAGAAGCAACCCGCATGATTATATATATTCAAGGTATGGACAAGATGGCCTCAGGGCTTATCGCCATGTTTGGAAGACTTCACGAAAGTTTCTCAAGTCAAAACTGGACTGTTATTTTCTTGAAATGTGTCGGACCTGCAGGGTTTTCCCGAAATTTGTTTACTTCAAACTCTACCGTGACAATCTATATGACTCTGAATTTTATCAATCGTCCCTGGAATATTTATTAAATAATGAAATTAATTATAAAATCAAAATATCAGATTCGCATAACAAGTCTCTTGGGCATTATATAACTACTCTTAAAAATACCTTGTCGTTGTTGGACTATTTATTAATAATTTCTCTTGTACAACGTGAACTAGAAAAATTTCACTCTACCATCTTGGAAACACATGAACGTAAGTTAAAGGCTTTGGGAATGAATTCACCAAATTTTTTCAATTCAGATAAGGTAATTTCGAATCTTTCTAGTTACACACTCTAAAAGTTTTTACTGTCACTTGGTTTGCAATTTAAGCTTCCGTTGTTTGAAATATATAAGCCTTCGTTTTTTCTTTACTTTGAAATTTTTTTCAATGAAATGGGTCCTTTGAATAAGGAATTTAAGCTTAAATTTACAAAATTGTTAAGGAAATTTTTTTATCATACTGATTTCCGCATCATATTTATTAATAAAACGTCTTTAGGTAGCTTTTTCTCAGCGAAGGATCGAACCCCTGACTCGTTGCGTAGCGGTGTTGTATATTTATTTACCTGCCCTAGGTGTCTCCTTGGGAATTACATTGGCAGCACTGTTCGCTCTCTCAGGGCTAGATTTTATTCGCATATGGGAATAAGTGGCCGAACAGGTAAAATTTTAAAAACTAAAGAAGTTTCGAGTATTCGCGAACACAGCATAAAATGTAAAACTGATGTCACTTTAGACAATTTTAAAATTCTTGGTTGTAATACTTGTCCCAACTCACTAAGAATTTTGGAATCGCTTTTCATTAAAACATTGTCCCCTAGTCTAAATGTTGACTCATCTGCCGTCCCCCTCAATTTGCTATGATCCCTCCTCCTTCCCCAATTCCTTATAATCCCCCCTTCCCCAATCGCCCTCGCCATCTCTTGTTTTTCCCGTCTTGCCTCTGCTCAAATCAGTTAGCCTCGGAAACTGCAGTGTAAGGTTAGTTAGTTTCATTATTCCAGTGTACTATTGTTAATTTTTCCAGTGTATTAATTTCACATTTACTATATGTATTTAAAAATAGCTTCTTAATTTTTATATGTAAATCTGTATAACTTAGAATTTAACCCTCTTTTCTCAGTCTTTTAAAATTTGTCTTTATGAATAGGTTATAGAAATTTTCTGTTTTGTTTTTCATTCAATATTGATTTTAATTTCACATTGTTATTAAACAGCCTGAAGATGAGCGTATTGCTCGAAACGTTGCGCATTAAAGAAGACTTTTCATGGCATTTACATTTCTCCTTGTCATTGGATTTCTCCTAAATATTAAATTGAAGCTCTGTAGAAGCAACCCGCATGATTATATATATTCAAGGTATGGACAAGATGGCCTCAGGGCTTATCGCCATGTTTGGAAGACTTCACGAAAGTTTCTCAAGTCAAAACTGGACTGTTATTTTCTTGAAATGTGTCGGACCTGCAGGGTTTTCCCGAAATTTGTTTACTTCAAACTCTACCGTGACAATCTATATGACTCTGAATTTTATCAATCGTCCCTGGAATATTTATTAAATAATGAAATTAATTATAAAATCAAAATATCAGATTCGCATAACAAGTCTCTTGGGCATTATATAACTACTCTTAAAAATACCTTGTCGTTGTTGGACTATTTATTAATAATTTCTCTTGTACAACGTGAACTAGAAAAATTTCACTCTACCATCTTGGAAACACATGAACGTAAGTTAAAGGCTTTGGGAATGAATTCACCAAATTTTTTCAATTCAGATAAGGTAATTTCGAATCTTTCTAGTTACACACTCTCCCCTCGGGAAAAGTTTTTACTGTCACTTGGTTTGCAATTTAAGCTTCCGTTGTTTCAAATATATAAGCCTTCGTTTTTTCTTTACTTTGAAAAATTTTTCAATGGCTTGAAAAATGTTCCCCATGT
This sequence comes from Bathynomus jamesi, assembly GCA_023014485.1. NCBI lineage: Eukaryota > Metazoa > Arthropoda > Malacostraca > Isopoda > Cirolanidae > Bathynomus > Bathynomus jamesi. The sequence goes on along the minus strand of JAJOZX010007127.1, from coordinate 33,783 downwards.
GGGTGAATTCAATAATTTCAAATGTCAGTTCTCAAATTTAACTCAAGAATTTTTTCATAAACTTAGAAATCTTAAATTTCAATCTTTCATATTTAGGAAGAGTGATTTGCAGTGTATTAAGAATTTGGCAAAGAACCAGGAGATTGTTGTGACTAGACCAGACAAGGGTAACGGAGTGGTTATTTTGAATAAATCGGACTACATAAACAAAACTAATGAAATCCTAAGTGATCTTACTAAATTCAAACAAATTCTAGAACCTGTCAATAAAGTCATTGTAAGGTTAGAAGACCAGGTTAATAGATTTCTGTCACGACTAAAGTCTTTAAAGATAATAAAAAATGATACTTACTCTCAGTTGTTCGCATCTGGTGCTAATCTTGCTCAATTATACTGTCTGCCTAAAATCCATAAAGCTGGAACACCTCTCCGTCCTATTTTAGCTTCGTATAACTTACCCACCTTTCAATTGGCAAAATTTGTTGTTCGTCTCCTGTCCCCCTTTGCGAAAAATGCTTACACTATAAATAACTCGTTTGAATTCCAAAAAGACCTCCTTGGTAAAAACTTCGATTCAAAAAAGTTTTTTGTCAGTTTTGATGTAAAGTCGCTTTTCACAAATGTACCTGTATCTGAAACTATTGCCATTATTTTAGATAGGGTTTTTAGCTCAGTTGATAATTTTCATGGTTTTTCATTGTCTCATTTTAAGGAACTTTTAGAATTGGTCTTCAAACAATGCTATTTCACTTTCAACAATAAGGTTTACCAACAAATTGATGGAGTAGGGATGGGATCACCTGTCGGACCGTTAGCAGCTGATTTTTTTATGACTCATTTAGAAAGTGTAATTTTAGACAATCTCCCACTCATCTCAAGCCAATTTTCTATCGACGCTTCGTTGATGATTCGATAGCAGTCGATAATGCGGTCAACAATTCTTTAACTTCCTAAATTCTTTGCACCCCAATATAACGTATACAATGGAAACTGAGCAAAATGGCTCCCTCCCCTTCTTAGATCTTTTAATTTCGAAAAACGGTGATTCTATTACTACATCAGTTTACAGGAAACCCACTTTCACTGGTTTGGGCATGAATTTTTTTAGTTTTACTGATTTCAACTATAAGATGTCTTGTATTAAAACTCTCCTGTTCAGAGGATATAATTTGACCTCTAGTTTTACCTTACTTAATGATGAATTTAATAATCTAAGATCATACTTTACTAATAATAGTTTTCCTGTTCAATATGTAGACAAACTAATTAGATCCTTCTTAAATAATGTTTATAGCCCTCAACTTCCATGTATTACAGTGCCGAAGGATATAAAATATTTCTTGGTACCTGAAATGGGTCTTTGAATAAGGAATTTAAGCTTAAATTTACAAAATTGTTAAGGAAATTTTTTTATCATACTGATTTCCGCATCATATTATTAATAAAACGTCTTTAGGTAGCTTTTTCTCAGCGAAGGATCGAACCCCTGACTCGTTGCGTAGCGGTGTTGTATATTTATTTACCTGCCCTAGGTGTCTCCTTGGGAATTACATTGGCAGCACTGTTCGCTCTCTCAGGGCTAGATTTTATTCGCATATGGGAATAAGTGGCCGAACAGGTAAAATTTTAAAAACTAAAGAAGTTTCGAGTATTCGCGAACACAGCATAAAATGTAAAACTGATGTCACTTTAGACAATTTTAAAATTCTTGGTTGTAATACTTGTCCCAACTCACTAAGAATTTTGGAATCGCTTTTCATTAAAACATTGTCCCCTAGTCTAAATGTTGACTCATCTGCCGTCCCCCTCAATTTGCTATGATCCCTCCTCCTTCCCCAATTCCTTATAATCCCCCCTTCCCCAATCGCCCTCGCCATCTCTTGTTTTTCCCGTCTTGCCTCTGCTCAAATCAGTTAGCCTCGGAAACTGCAGTGTAAGGTTAGTTAGTTTCATTATTCCAGTGTACTATTGTTAATTTTTCCAGTGTATTAATTTCACATTTACTATATGTATTTAAAAATAGCTTCTTAATTTTTATATGTAAATCTGTATAACTTAGAATTTAACCCTCTTTTCTCAGTCTTTTAAAATTTGTCTTTATGAATAGGTTATAGAAATTTTCTGTTTTGTTTTTCATTCAATATTGATTTTAATTTCACATTGTTATTAAACAGCCTGAAGATGAGCGTATTGCTCGAAACGTTGCGCATTAAAGAAGACTTTTCATGGCATTTACATTTCTCCTTGTCATTGGATTTCTCCTAAATATTAAATTGAAGCTCTGTAGAAGCAACCCGCATGATTATATATATTCAAGGTATGGACAAGATGGCCTCAGGGCTTATCGCCATGTTTGGAAGACTTCACGAAAGTTTCTCAAGTCAAAACTGGACTGTTATTTTCTTGAAATGTGTCGGACCTGCAGGGTTTTCCCGAAATTTGTTTACTTCAAACTCTACCGTGACAATCTATATGACTCTGAATTTTATCAATCGTCCCTGGAATATTTATTAAATAATGAAATTAATTATAAAATCAAAATATCAGATTCGCATAACAAGTCTCTTGGGCATTATATAACTACTCTTAAAAATACCTTGTCGTTGTTGGACTATTTATTAATAATTTCTCTTGTACAACGTGAACTAGAAAAATTTCACTCTACCATCTTGGAAACACATGAACGTAAGTTAAAGGCTTTGGGAATGAATTCACCAAATTTTTTCAATTCAGATAAGGTAATTTCGAATCTTTCTAGTTACACACTCTCCCCTCGGGAAAAGTTTTTACTGTCACTTGGTTTGCAATTTAAGCTTCCGTTGTTTGAAATATATAAGCCTTCGTTTTTTCTTTACTTTGAAATTTTTTTCAATGAAATGGGTCCTTTGAATAAGGAATTTAAGCTTAAATTTACAAAATTGTTAAGGAAATTTTTTTATCATACTGATTTCCGCATCATATTTATTAATAAAACGTCTTTAGGTAGCTTTTTCTCAGCGAAGGATCGAACCCCTGACTCGTTGCGTAGCGGTGTTGTATATTTATTTACCTGCCCTAGGTGTCTCCTTGGGAATTACATTGGCAGCACTGTTCGCTCTCTCAGGGCTAGATTTTATTCGCATATGGGAATAAGTGGCCGAACAGGTAAAATTTTAAAAACTAAAGAAGTTTCGAGTATTCGCGAACACAGCATAAAATGTAAAACTGATGTCACTTTAGACAATTTTAAAATTCTTGGTTGTAATACTTGTCCCAACTCACTAAGAATTTTGGAATCGCTTTTCATTAAAACATTGTCCCCTAGTCTAAATGTTGACTCATCTGCCGTCCCCTCAATTTGCTATGATCCCTCCTCCTTCCCCAATTCCTTATAATCCCCCCTTCCCCAATCGCCCTCGCCATCTCTTGTTTTTCCCGTCTTGCCTCTGCTCAAATCAGTTAGCCTCGGAAACTGCAGTGTAAGGTTAGTTAGTTTCATTATTCCAGTGTACTATTGTTAATTTTTCCAGTGTATTAATTTCACATTTACTATATGTATTTAAAAATAGCTTCTTAATTTTTATATGTAAATCTGTATAACTTAGAATTTAACCCTCTTTTCTCAGTCTTTTAAAATTTGTCTTTATGAATAGGTATAGAAATTTTCTGTTTTGTTTTTCATTCAATATTGATTTTAATTTCACATTGTTATTAAACAGCCTGAAGATGAGCGTATTGCTCGAAACGTTGCGCATTAAAGAAGACTTTTCATGGCATTTACATTTCTCCTTGTCATTGGATTTCTCCTAAATATTAAATTGAAGCTCTGTAGAAGCAACCCGCATGATTATATATATTCAAGGTATGGACAAGATGGCCTCAGGGCTTATCGCCATGTTTGGAAGACTTCACGAAAGTTTCTCAAGTCAAAACTGGACTGTTATTTTCTTGAAATGTGTCGGACCTGCAGGGTTTTCCCGAAATTTGTTTACTTCAAACTCTACCGTGACAATCTATATGACTCTGAATTTTATCAATCGTCCCTGGAATATTTATTAAATAATGAAATTAATTATAAAATCAAAATATCAGATTCGCATAACAAGTCTCTTGGGCATTATATAACTACTCTTAAAAATACCTTGTCGTTGTTGGACTATTTATTAATAATTTCTCTTGTACAACGTGAACTAGAAAAATTTCACTCTACCATCTTGGAAACACATGAACGTAAGTTAAAGGCTTTGGGAATGAATTCACCAAATTTTTTCAATTCAGATAAGGTAATTTCGAATCTTTCTAGTTACACACTCTCCCCTCGGGAAAAGTTTTTACTGTCACTTGGTTTGCAATTTAAGCTTCCGTTGTTTCAAATATATAAGCCTTCGTTTTTTCTTTACTTTGAAAAATTTTTTCAATGGCTTGAAAAATGTTCCCCATGTGGGTGAATTCAATAATTTCAAATGTCAGTTCTCAAATTTAACTCAAGAATTTTTTCATAAACTTAGAAATCTTAAATTTCAATCTTTCATATTTAGGAAGAGTGATTTGCAGTGTATTAAGAATTTGGCAAAGAACCAGGAGATTGTTGTGACTAGACCAGACAAGGGTAACGGAGTGGTTATTTTGAATAAATCGGACTACATAAACAAAACTAATGAAATCCTAAGTGATCTTACTAAATTCAAACAAATTCTAGAACCTGTCAATAAAGTCATTGTAAGGTTAGAAGACCAGGTTAATAGATTTCTGTCACGACTAAAGTCTTTAAAGATAATAAAAAATGATACTTACTCTCAGTTGTTCGCATCTGGTGCTAATCTTGCTCAATTATACTGTCTGCCTAAAATCCATAAAGCTGGAACACCTCTCCGTCCTATTTTAGCTTCGTATAACTTACCCACTTTCAATTGGCAAAATTTGTTGTTCGTCTCCTGTCCCCCTTTGCGAAAAATGCTTACACTATAAATAACTCGTTTGAATTCCAAAAAGACCTCCTTGGTAAAAACTTCGATTCAAAAAAGTTTTTTGTCAGTTTTGATGTAAAGTCGCTTTTCACAAATGTACCTGTATCTGAAACTATTGCCATTATTTTAGATAGGGTTTTTAGCTCAGTTGATAATTTTCATGGTTTTTCATTGTCTCATTTTAAGGAACTTTTAGAATTGGTCTTCAAACAATGCTATTTCACTTTCAACAATAAGGTTTACCAACAAATTGATGGAGTAGGGATGGGATCACCTGTCGGACCGTTAGCAGCTGATTTTTTATGACTCATTTAGAAAGTGTAATTTTTAGACAATCCCACTCATCTCAAGCCAATCTATCTCATTCATAGCCAATTTTCTTTAACTTCCTAAATTCTTTGCACCCCAATATAACGTATACAATGGAAACTGAGCAAAATGGCTCCCTCCCCTTCTTAGATCTTTTAATTTCGAAAAACGGTGATTCTATTACTACATCAGTTTACAGGAAACCCACTTTCACTGGTTTGGGCATGAATTTTTTTAGTTTTACTGATTTCAACTATAAGATGTCTTGTATTAAAACTCTCCTGTTCAGAGGATATAATTTGACCTCTAGTTTTACCTTACTTAATGATGAATTTAATAATCTAAGATCATACTTTACTAATAACAGTTTTCCTGTTCAATATGTAGACAAACTAATTAGATCCTTCTTAAATAATGTTTATAGCCCTCAACTTCCATGTATTACAGTGCCGAAGGATATAAAATATTTCTTGGTACCTGAAATGGGTCTTTGAATAAGGAATTTAAGCTTAAATTTACAAAATTGTTAAGGAAATTTTTTTATCATACTGATTTCCGCATCATATTTATTAATAAAACGTCTTTAGGTAGCTTTTTCTCAGCGAAGGATCGAACCCCTGACTCGTTGCGTAGCGGTGTTGTATATTTATTTACCTGCCCTAGGTGTCTCCTTGGGAATTACATTGGCAGCACTGTTCGCTCTCTCAGGGCTAGATTTTATTCGCATATGGGAATAAGTGGCCGAACAGGTAAAATTTTAAAAACTAAAGAAGTTTCGAGTATTCGCGAACACAGCATAAAATGTAAAACTGATGTCACTTTAGACAATTTTAAAATTCTTGGTTGTAATACTTGTCCCAACTCACTAAGAATTTTGGAATCGCTTTTCATTAAAACATTGTCCCCTAGTCTAAATGTTGACTCATCTGCCGTCCCCCTCAATTTGCTATGATCCCTCCTCCTTCCCCAATTCCTTATAATCCCCCCTTCCCCAATCGCCCTCGCCATCTCTTGTTTTTCCCGTCTTGCCTCTGCTCAAATCAGTTAGCCTCGGAAACTGCAGTGTAAGGTTAGTTAGTTTCATTATTCCAGTGTACTATTGTTAATTTTTCCAGTGTATTAATTTCACATTTACTATATGTATTTAAAAATAGCTTCTTAATTTTTATATGTAAATCTGTATAACTTAGAATTTAACCCTCTTTTCTCAGTCTTTTAAAATTTGTCTTTATGAATAGGTTATAGAAATTTTCTGTTTTGTTTTTCATTCAATATTGATTTTAATTTCACATTGTTATTAAACAGCCTGAAGATGAGCGTATTGCTCGAAACGTTGCGCATTAAAGAAGACTTTTCATGGCATTTACATTTCTCCTTGTCATTGGATTTTTCCTAAATATTAAATTGAAGCTCTGTAGAAGCAACCCGCATGATTATATATATTCAAGGTATGGACAAGATGGCCTCAGGGCTTATCGCCATGTTTGGAAGACTTCACGAAAGTTTCTCAAGTCAAAACTGGACTGTTATTTTCTTGAAATGTGTCGGACCTGCAGGGTTTTCCCGAAATTTGTTTACTTCAAACTCTACCGTGACAATCTATATGACTCTGAATTTTATCAATCGTCCCTGGAATATTTATTAAATAATGAAATTAATTATAAAATCAAAATATCAGATTCGCATAACAAGTCTCTTGGGCATTATATAACTACTCTTAAAAATACCTTGTCGTTGTTGGACTATTTATTAATAATTTCTCTTGTACAACGTGAACTAGAAAAATTTCACTCTACCATCTTGGAAACACATGAACGTAAGTTAAAGGCTTTGGGAATGAATTCACCAAATTTTTTCAATTCAGATAAGGTAATTTCGAATCTTTCTAGTTACACACTCTCCCCTCGGGAAAAGTTTTTACTGTCACTTGGTTTGCAATTTAAGCTTCCGTTGTTTCAAATATATAAGCCTTCGTTTTTTCTTTACTTTGAAAATTTTTTCAATGAAATGGGTCCTTTGAATAAGGAATTTAAGCTTAAATTTACAAAATTGTTAAGGAAATTTTTTTATCATACTGATTTCCGCATCATATTTATTAATAAAACGTCTTTAGGTAGCTTTTTCTCAGCGAAGGATCGAACCCCTGACTCGTTGCGTAGCGGTGTTGTATATTTATTTACCTGCCCTAGGTGTCTCCTTGGGAATTACATTGGCAGCACTGTTCGCTCTCTCAGGGCTAGATTTTATTCGCATATGGGAATAAGTGGCCGAACAGGTAAAATTTTAAAAACTAAAGAAGTTTCGAGTATTCGCGAACACAGCATAAAATGTAAAACTGATGTCACTTTAGACAATTTTAAAATTCTTGGTTGTAATACTTGTCCCAACTCACTAAGAATTTTGGAATCGCTTTTCATTAAAACATTGTCCCCTAGTCTAAATGTTGACTCATCTGCCGTCCCCCTCAATTTGCTATGATCCCTCCTCCTTCCCCAATTCCTTATAATCCCCCCTTCCCCAATCGCCCTCGCCATCTCTTGTTTTTCCCGTCTTGCCTCTGCTCAAATCAGTTAGCCCCGGAAACTGCAGTGTAAGGTTAGTTAGTTTCATTATTCCAGTGTACTATTGTTAATTTTTCCAGTGTATTAATTTCATATTTACTATATGTATTTAAAAATAGCTTCTTAATTTTTATATGTAAATCTGTATAACTTAGAATTTAACCCTCTTTTCTCAGTCTTTTAAAATTTGTCTTTATGAATAGGTGATAGAAATTTTCTGTTTTGTTTTTCATTCAATATTGATTTTAATTTCACATTGTTATTAAACAGCCTGAAGATGAGCGTATTGCTCGAAACGTTGCGCATTAAAGAAGACTTTTCATGGCATTTACATTTCTCCTTGTCATTGGATTTCTCCTAAATATTAAATTGAAGCTCTGTAGAAGCAACCCGCATGATTATATATATTCAAGGTATGGACAAGATGGCCTCAGGGCTTATCGCCATGTTTGGAAGACTTCACGAAAGTTTCTCAAGTCAAAACTGGACTGTTATTTTCTTGAAATGTGTCGGACCTGCAGGGTTTTCCCGAAATTTGTTTACTTCAAACTCTACCGTGACAATCTACAGTGCCCGCGAAAAGTATCCGATCACCCTTGAAATTTGTATTTTTTACATAAAAAACAATGTTTAAATGTATACTAACCTTATATTAGTATTTGTCATCTGTCCTTTGGTTTGGATGACTTGTTCTAGACGTTTGGCATGGATTTAATCAAGTTTTGAAACTTCCACTGATATTTCCTTGCACCATACCTTTTGATGGCCTCTTGTAATTTTCGACTGAGCCAGTGTCGTGGCATTCAACCTTATTTTTTATTATTAGCCACAGATTTTCTATCGGATTGAGATCTGGACTATTACCAGGCCAATCCAAAATATCAAATTTATTGTCAGTAATCCATTTTGTCACTATTTTGGCCCTGTGACATGGTGCACCATCATGCATGTATGTTTTTGTCCTTTGGATTGCCATTGCCATTGGAAGTTTATCCTGTAGCATTGCTAAATACCGTGCACCATTCATAGTTGTGTTCTTCGGAAGAAAATATAAGTTTCCACGCCCATAGTAACCGAAACAACCCCAAACCATCACACTTGGAGGGTGTTTCATTGTCTTTAGGGTGTATTTAGGGTCCATCCTATTTGAGCCAATAGGCCGGCGAACCTTTTTTGGACAACTTCTGAATGTCAAAAATGTCGACTCATCGCTAAATAAAACCTTCTTCCAGTCATCAACAGTCCAATGAATGTATTTTTTACAAAATGCGACACGTTTTTTACGCATTTTTTCATTAATGAACGGTTTCTTAGCAGCATGGCGAGATGGTAATCCGAGTTCTTTTTGGAGCCGCTCCTGGATAGTTCGTTCAGAAACACCAGATAACAAATTATTCATATTAAATTTTATTTCTTTCGCAGTTATTGTTGGGTTTTTCAATACTAAACGTTTCATAAGTTTGTCTGTTCGCGAATTTGTTTTTCTCGGTCTGCCAGATCGTTTTTTAGGGACTGGCGTGGTTAGGCCACCATTGTTCTTAGCCCGTGAAACCCATAAATTAACGGTACTTTGGGATATGTTTAATTCCTTAGCTATCTGTCTCGTGATTCCCACATGCATGCAAAGCAACAATAGCACCTCGACAATCACTCTTAAGTTGTTTTTTAGCACACATTATATATAAATTTTATTTACCACTTTCTGTAAAAAAAAAAAAAAAATCAAGAAATTTACACAAACAGTGAATCTGACAAATTTGAGACACAGCCACCCGCAACGAAGGCTACCAGAACACTAATTTGAGAATGCGTTGGATAGCTCTCATATCAGCGAGCAACCTCAAAGTTACCAGATGTCGCTAGAACAAATAGAAAGTGAATTACGTGTCTCTGAATATCAAGGGAAAATATTGTATTTTCTTGAGTGATCGGATACTTTTCGCGGGCACTGTATAGACTCTGAATTTTATCAATCGTCCCTGGAATATTTATTAAATAATGAAATTAATTATAAAATCAAAATATCAGATTCGCATAACAAGTCTCTTGGGCATTATATAACTACTCTTAAAAATACCTTGTCGTTGTTGGACTATTTATTAATAATTTCTCTTGTACAACGTGAACTAGAAAAATTTCACTCTACCATCTTGGAAACACATGAACGTAAGTTAAAGGCTTTGGGAATGAATTCACCAAATTTTTCAATTCAGATAAGGTAATTTCGAATCTTTCTAGTTACACACTCTCCCCTCGGGAAAAGTTTTTACTGTCACTTGGTTTGCAATTTAAGCTTCCGTTGTTTCAAATATATAAGCCTTCGTTTTTTCTTTACTTTGAAAAATTTTTCAATGGCTTGAAAAATGTTCCCCATGTGGGTGAATTCAATAATTTCAAATGTCAGTTCTCAAATTTAACTCAAGAATTTTTTCATAAACTTAGAAATCTTAAATTTCAATCTTTCATATTTAGGAAGAGTGATTTGCAGTGTATTAAGAATTTGGCAAAGAACCAGGAGATTGTTGTGACTAGACCAGACAAGGGTAACGGAGTGGTTATTTTGAATAAATCGGACTACATAAACAAAACTAATGAAATCCTAAGTGATCTTACTAAATTCAAACAAATTCTAGAACCTGTCAATAAAGTCATTGTAAGGTTAGAAGACCAGGTTAATAGATTTCTGTCACGACTAAAGTCTTTAAAGATAATAAAAAATGATACTTACTCTCAGTTGTTCGCATCTGGTGCTAATCTTGCTCAATTATACTGTCTGCCTAAAATCCATAAAGCTGGAACACCTCTCCGTCCTATTTTAGCTTCGTATAACTTACCCACCTTTCAATTGGCAAAATTTGTTGTTCGTCTCCTGTCCCCCTTTGCGAAAAATGCTTACACTATAAATAACTCGTTTGAATTCCAAAAAGACCTCCTTGGTAAAAACTTCGATTCAAAAAAGTTTTTTGTCAGTTTTGATGTAAAGTCGCTTTTCACAAATGTACCTGTATCTGAAACTATTGCCATTATTTTAGATAGGGTTTTTAGCTCAGTTGATAATTTTCATGGTTTTTCATTGTCTCATTTTAAGGAACTTTTAGAATTGGTCTTCAAACAATGCTATTTCACTTTCAACAATAAGGTTTACCAACAAATTGATGGAGTAGGGATGGGATCACCTGTCGGACCGTTAGCAGCTGATTTTTTTATGACTCATTTAGAAAGTGTAATTTTTAGACAATCTCCCACTCATCTCAAGCCAATTTTCTATCGACGCTTCGTTGATGATTCGATAGCAGTCTTTGATAATGCGGTACAAGCGCAACAATTCTTTAACTTCCTAAATTCTTTGCACCCCAATATAACGTATACAATGGAAACTGAGCAAAATGGCTCCCTCCCCTTCTTAGATCTTTTAATTTCGAAAAACGGTGATTCTATTACTACATCAGTTTACAGGAAACCCACTTTCACTGGTTTGGGCATGAATTTTTTTAGTTTTACTGATTTCAACTATAAGATGTCTTGTATTAAAACTCTCCTGTTCAGAGGATATAATTTGACCTCTAGTTTTACCTTACTTAATGATGAATTTAATAATCTAAGATCATACTTTACTAATAATAGTTTTCCTGTTCAATATGTAGACAAACTAATTAGATCCTTCTTAAATAATGTTTATAGCCCTCAACTTCCATGTATTACAGTGCCGAAGGATATAAAATATTTCTTGGTACCTGAAATGGGTCTTTGAATAAGGAATTTAAGCTTAAATTTACAAAATTGTTAAGGAAATTTTTTTATCATACTGATTTCCGCATCATATTTATTAATAAAACGTCTTTAGGTAGCTTTTTCTCAGCGAAGGATCGAACCCCTGACTCGTTGCGTAGCGGTGTTGTATATTTATTTACCTGCCCTAGGTGTCTCCTTGGGAATTACATTGGCAGCACTGTTCGCTCTCTCAGGGCTAGATTTTATTCGCATATGGGAATAAGTGGCCGAACAGGTAAAATTTTAAAAACTAAAGAAGTTTCGAGTATTCGCGAACACAGCATAAAATGTAAAACTGATGTCACTTTAGACAATTTTAAAATTCTTGGTTGTAATACTTGTCCCAACTCACTAAGAATTTTGGAATCGCTTTTCATTAAAACATTGTCCCCTAGTCTAAATGTTGACTCATCTGCCGTCCCCCTCAATTTGCTATGATCCCTCCTCCTTCCCCAATTCCTTATAATCCCCCCTTCCCCAATCGCCCTCGCCATCTCTTGTTTTTCCCGTCTTGCCTCTGCTCAAATCAGTTAGCCTCGGAAACTGCAGTGTAAGGTTAGTTAGTTTCATTATTCCAGTGTACTATTGTTAATTTTTCCAGTGTATTAATTTCACATTTACTATATGTATTTAAAAATAGCTTCTTAATTTTTATATGTAAATCTGTATAACTTAGAATTTAACCCTCTTTTCTCAGTCTTTTAAAATTTGTCTTTATGAATAGGTTATAGAAATTTTCTGTTTTGTTTTTCATTCAATATTGATTTTAATTTCACATTGTTATTAAACAGCCTGAAGATGAGCGTATTGCTCGAAACGTTGCGCATTAAAGAAGACTTTTCATGGCATTTACATTTCTCCTTGTCATTGGATTTCTCCTAAATATTAAATTGAAGCTCTGTAGAAGCAACCCGCATGATTATATATATTCAAGGTATGGACAAGATGGCCTCAGGGCTTATCGCCATGTTTGGAAGACTTCACGAAAGTTTCTCAAGTCAAAACTGGACTGTTATTTTCTTGAAATGTGTCGGACCTGCAGGGTTTTCCCGAAATTTGTTTACTTCAAACTCTACCGTGACAATCTATATGACTCTGAATTTTATCAATCGTCCCTGGAATATTTATTAAATAATGAAATTAATTATAAAATCAAAATATCAGATTCGCATAACAAGTCTCTTGGGCATTATATAACTACTCTTAAAAATACCTTGTCGTTGTTGGACTATTTATTAATAATTTCTCTTGTACAACGTGAACTAGAAAAATTTCACTCTACCATCTTGGAAACACATGAACGTAAGTTAAAGGCTTTGGGAATGAATTCACCAAATTTTTTCAATTCAGATAAGGTAATTTCGAATCTTTCTAGTTACACACTCTCCCCTCGGGAAAAGTTTTTACTGTCACTTGGTTTGCAATTTAAGCTTCCGTTGTTTGAAATATATAAGCCTTCGTTTTTTCTTTACTTTGAAATTTTTTTCAATGAAATGGGTCCTTTGAATAAGGAATTTAAGCTTAAATTTACAAAATTGTTAAGGAAATTTTTTTATCATACTGATTTCCGCATCATATTTATTAATAAAACGTCTTTAGGTAGCTTTTTCTCAGCGAAGGATCGAACCCCTGACTCGTTGCGTAGCGGTGTTGTATATTTATTTACCTGCCCTAGGTGTCTCCTTGGGAATTACATTGGCAGCACTGTTCGCTCTCTCAGGGCTAGATTTTATTCGCATATGGGAATAAGTGGCCGAACAGGTAAAATTTTAAAAACTAAAGAAGTTTCGAGTATTCGCGAACACAGCATAAAATGTAAAACTGATGTCACTTTAGACAATTTTAAAATTCTTGGTTGTAATACTTGTCCCAACTCACTAAGAATTTTGGAATCGCTTTTCATTAAAACATTGTCCCCTAGTCTAAATGTTGACTCATCTGCCGTCCCCCTCAATTTGCTATGATCCCTCCTCCTTCCCCAATTCCTTATAATCCCCCCTTCCCCAATCGCCCTCGCCATCTCTTGTTTTTCCCGTCTTGCCTCTGCTCAAATCAGTTAGCCTCGGAAACTGCAGTGTAAGGTTAGTTAGTTTCATTATTCCAGTGTACTATTGTTAATTTTTCCAGTGTATTAATTTCACATTTACTATATGTATTTAAAAATAGCTTCTTAATTTTTATATGTAAATCTGTATAACTTAGAATTTAACCCTCTTTTCTCAGTCTTTTAAAATTTGTCTTTATGAATAGGTGATAGAAATTTTCTGTTTTGTTTTTCATTCAATATTGATTTTAATTTCACATTGTTATTAAACAGCCTGAAGATGAGCGTATTGCTCGAAACGTTGCGCATTAAAGAAGACTTTTCATGGCATTTACATTTCTCCTTGTCATTGGATTTCTCCTAAATATTAAATTGAAGCTCTGTAGAAGCAACCCGCATGATTATATATATTCAAGGTATGGACAAGATGGCCTCAGGGCTTATCGCCATGTTTGGAAGACTTCACGAAAGTTTCTCAAGTCAAAACTGGACTGTTATTTTCTTGAAATGTGTCGGACCTGCAGGGTTTTCCCGAAATTTGTTTACTTCAAACTCTACCGTGACAATCTATATGACTCTGAATTTTATCAATCGTCCCTGGAATATTTATTAAATAATGAAATTAATTATAAAATCAAAATATCAGATTCGCATAACAAGTCTCTTGGGCATTATATAACTACTCTTAAAAATACCTTGTCGTTGTTGGACTATTTATTAATAATTTCTCTTGTACAACGTGAACTAGAAAAATTTCACTCTACCATCTTGGAAACACATGAACGTAAGTTAAAGGCTTTGGGAATGAATTCACCAAATTTTTTCAATTCAGATAAGGTAATTTCGAATCTTTCTAGTTACACACTCTCCCCTCGGGAAAAGTTTTTACTGTCACTTGGTTTGCAATTTAAGCTTCCGTTGTTTCAAATATATAAGCCTTCGTTTTTTCTTTACTTTGAAAAATTTTTCAATGGCTTGAAAAATGTTCCCCATGTGGGTGAATTCAATAATTTCAAATGTCAGTTCTCAAATTTAACTCAAGAATTTTTTCATAAACTTAGAAATCTTAAATTTCAATCTTTCATATTTAGGAAGAGTGATTTGCAGTGTATTAAGAATTTGGCAAAGAACCAGGAGATTGTTGTGACTAGACCAGACAAGGGTAACGGAGTGGTTATTTTGAATAAATCGGACTACATAAACAAAACTAATGAAATCCTAAGTGATCTTACTAAATTCAAACAAATTCTAGAACCTGTCAATAAAGTCATTGTAAGGTTAGAAGACCAGGTTAATAGATTTCTGTCACGACTAAAGTCTTTAAAGATAATAAAAAATGATACTTACTCTCAGTTGTTCGCATCTGGTGCTAATCTTGCTCAATTATACTGTCTGCCTAAAATCCATAAAGCTGGAACACCTCTCCGTCCTATTTTAGCTTCGTATAACTTACCCACCTTTCAATTGGCAAAATTTGTTGTTCGTCTCCTGTCCCCCTTTGCGAAAAATGCTTACACTATAAATAACTCGTTTGAATTCCAAAAAGACCTCCTTGGTAAAAACTTCGATTCAAAAAAGTTTTTTGTCAGTTTTGATGTAAAGTCGCTTTTCACAAATGTACCTGTATCTGAAACTATTGCCATTATTTTAGATAGGGTTTTTAGCTCAGTTGATAATTTTCATGGTTTTTCATTGTCTCATTTTAAGGAACTTTTAGAATTGGTCTTCAAACAATGCTATTTCACTTTCAACAATAAGGTTTACCAACAAATTGATGGAGTAGGGATGGGATCACCTGTCGGACCGTTAGCAGCTGATTTTTTTATGACTCATTTAGAAAGTGTAATTTTTAGACAATCTCCCACTCATCTCAAGCCAATTTTCTTTAACTTCCTAAATTCTTTGCACCCCAATATAACGTATACAATGGAAACTGAGCAAAATGGCTCCCTCCCCTTCTTAGATCTTTTAATTTCGAAAAACGGTGATTCTATTACTACATCAGTTTACAGGAAACCCACTTTCACTGGTTTGGGCATGAATTTTTTTAGTTTTACTGATTTCAACTATAAGATGTCTTGTATTAAAACTCTCCTGTTCAGAGGATATAATTTGACCTCTAGTTTTACCTTACTTAATGATGAATTTAATAATCTAAGATCATACTTTACTAATAACAGTTTTCCTGTTCAATATGTAGACAAACTAATTAGATCCTTCTTAAATAATGTTTATAGCCCTCAACTTCCATGTATTACAGTGCCGAAGGATATAAAATATTTCTTGGTACCTGAAATGGGTCGTTTGAATAAGGAATTTAAGCTTAAATTTACAAAATTGTTAAGGAAATTTTTTTATCATACTGATTTCCGCATCATATTTATTAATAAAACGTCTTTAGGTAGCTTTTTCTCAGCGAAGGATCGAACCCCTGACTCGTTGCGTAGCGGTGTTGTATATTTATTTACCTGCCCTAGGTGTCTCCTTGGGAATTACATTGGCAGCACTGTTCGCTCTCTCAGGGCTAGATTTTATTCGCATATGGGAATAAGTGGCCGAACAGGTAAAATTTTAAAAACTAAAGAAGTTTCGAGTATTCGCGAACACAGCATAAAATGTAAAACTGATGTCACTTTAGACAATTTTAAAATTCTTGGTTGTAATACTTGTCCCAACTCACTAAGAATTTTGGAATCGCTTTTCATTAAAACATTGTCCCCTAGTCTAAATGTTGACTCATCTGCCGTCCCCCTCAATTTGCTATGATCCCTCCTCCTTCCCCAATTCCTTATAATCCCCCCTTCCCCAATCGCCCTCGCCATCTCTTGTTTTTCCCGTCTTGCCTCTGCTCAAATCAGTTAGCCTCGGAAACTGCAGTGTAAGGTTAGTTAGTTTCATTATTCCAGTGTACTATTGTTAATTTTTCCAGTGTATTAATTTCACATTTACTATATGTATTTAAAAATAGCTTCTTAATTTTTATATGTAAATCTGTATAACTTAGAATTTAACCCTCTTTTCTCAGTCTTTTAAAATTTGTCTTTATGAATAGGTTATAGAAATTTTCTGTTTTGTTTTTCATTCAATATTGATTTTAATTTCACATTGTTATTAAACAGCCTGAAGATGAGCGTATTGCTCGAAACGTTGCGCATTAAAGAAGACTTTTCATGGCATTTACATTTCTCCTTGTCATTGGATTTCTCCTAAATATTAAATTGAAGCTCTGTAGAAGCAACCCGCATGATTATATATATTCAAGGTATGGACAAGATGGCCTCAGGGCTTATCGCCATGTTTGGAAGACTTCACGAAAGTTTCTCAAGTCAAAACTGGACTGTTATTTTCTTGAAATGTGTCGGACCTGCAGGGTTTTCCCGAAATTTGTTTACTTCAAACTCTACCGTGACAATCTATATGACTCTGAATTTTATCAATCGTCCCTGGAATATTTATTAAATAATGAAATTAATTATAAAATCAAAATATCAGATTCGCATAACAAGTCTCTTGGGCATTATATAACTACTCTTAAAAATACCTTGTCGTTGTTGGACTATTTATTAATAATTTCTCTTGTACAACGTGAACTAGAAAAATTTCACTCTACCATCTTGGAAACACATGAACGTAAGTTAAAGGCTTTGGGAATGAATTCACCAAATTTTTTCAATTCAGATAAGGTAATTTCGAATCTTTCTAGTTACACACTCTCCCTCGGGAAAAGTTTTTACTGTCACTTGGTTTGCAATTTAAGCTTCCGTTGTTTGAAATATATAAGCCTTCGTTTTTTCTTTACTTTGAAATTTTTTTCAATGAAATGGGTCCTTTGAATAAGGAATTTAAGCTTAAATTTACAAAATTGTTAAGGAAATTTTTTTATCATACTGATTTCCGCATCATATTTATTAATAAAACGTCTTTAGGTAGCTTTTTCTCAGCGAAGGATCGAACCCCTGACTCGTTGCGTAGCGGTGTTGTATATTTATTTACCTGCCCTAGGTGTCTCCTTGGGAATTACATTGGCAGCACTGTTCGCTCTCTCAGGGCTAGATTTTATTCGCATATGGGAATAAGTGGCCGAACAGGTAAAATTTTAAAAACTAAAGAAGTTTCGAGTATTCGCGAACACAGCATAAAATGTAAAACTGATGTCACTTTAGACAATTTTAAAATTCTTGGTTGTAATACTTGTCCCAACTCACTAAGAATTTTGGAATCGCTTTTCATTAAAACATTGTCCCCTAGTCTAAATGTTGACTCATCTGCCGTCCCCCTCAATTTGCTATGATCCCTCCTCCTTCCCCAATTCCTTATAATCCCCCCTTCCCCAATCGCCCTCGCCATCTCTTGTTTTTCCCGTCTTGCCTCTGCTCAAATCAGTTAGCCTCGGAAACTGCAGTGTAAGGTTAGTTAGTTTCATTATTCCAGTGTACTATTGTTAATTTTTCCAGTGTATTAATTTCACATTTACTATATGTATTTAAAAATAGCTTCTTAATTTTTATATGTAAATCTGTATAACTTAGAATTTAACCCTCTTTTCTCAGTCTTTTAAAATTTGTCTTTATGAATAGGTTATAGAAATTTTCTGTTTTGTTTTTCATTCAATATTGATTTTAATTTCACATTGTTATTAAACAGCCTGAAGATGAGCGTATTGCTCGAAACGTTGCGCATTAAAGAAGACTTTTCATGGCATTTACATTTCTCCTTGTCATTGGATTTCTCCTAAATATTAAATTGAAGCTCTGTAGAAGCAACCCGCATGATTATATATATTCAAGGTATGGACAAGATGGCCTCAGGGCTTATCGCCATGTTTGGAAGACTTCACGAAAGTTTCTCAAGTCAAAACTGGACTGTTATTTTCTTGAAATGTGTCGGACCTGCAGGGTTTTCCCGAAATTTGTTTACTTCAAACTCTACCGTGACAATCTATATGACTCTGAATTTTATCAATCGTCCCTGGAATATTTATTAAATAATGAAATTAATTATAAAATCAAAATATCAGATTCGCATAACAAGTCTCTTGGGCATTATATAACTACTCTTAAAAATACCTTGTCGTTGTTGGACTATTTATTAATAATTTCTCTTGTACAACGTGAACTAGAAAAATTTCACTCTACCATCTTGGAAACACATGAACGTAAGTTAAAGGCTTTGGGAATGAATTCACCAAATTTTTTCAATTCAGATAAGGTAATTTCGAATCTTTCTAGTTACACACTCTCCCCTCGGGAAAAGTTTTTACTGTCACTTGGTTTGCAATTTAAGCTTCCGTTGTTTGAAATATATAAGCCTTCGTTTTTTCTTTACTTTGAAATTTTTTTCAATGAAATGGGTCCTTTGAATAAGGAATTTAAGCTTAAATTTACAAAATTGTTAAGGAAATTTTTTTATCATACTGATTTCCGCATCATATTTTAATAAAACGTCTTTAGGTAGCTTTTTCTCAGCGAAGGATCGAACCCCTGACTCGTTGCGTAGCGGTGTTGTATATTTATTTACCTGCCCTAGGTGTCTCCTTGGGAATTACATTGGCAGCACTGTTCGCTCTCTCAGGGCTAGATTTTATTCGCATATGGGAATAAGTGGCCGAACAGGTAAAATTTTAAAAACTAAAGAAGTTTCGAGTATTCGCGAACACAGCATAAAATGTAAAACTGATGTCACTTTAGACAATTTTAAAATTCTTGGTTGTAATACTTGTCCCAACTCACTAAGAATTTTGGAATCGCTTTTCATTAAAACATTGTCCCCTAGTCTAAATGTTGACTCATCTGCCGTCCCCCTCAATTTGCTATGATCCCTCCTCCTTCCCCAATTCCTTATAATCCCCCCTTCCCCAATCGCCCTCGCCATCTCTTGTTTTTCCCGTCTTGCCTCTGCTCAAATCAGTTAGCCTCGGAAACTGCAGTGTAAGGTTAGTTAGTTTCATTATTCCAGTGTACTATTGTTAATTTTTCCAGTGTATTAATTTCATTTACTATATGTATTTAAAAATAGCTTCTTAATTTTTATATGTAAATCTGTATAACTTAGAATTTAACCCTCTTTTCTCAGTCTTTTAAAATTTGTCTTTATGAATAGGTTATAGAAATTTTCTGTTTTGTTTTTCATTCAATATTGATTTTAATTTCACATTGTTATTAAACAGCCTGAAGATGAGCGTATTGCTCGAAACGTTGCGCATTAAAGAAGACTTTTCATGGCATTTACATTTCTCCTTGTCATTGGATTTCTCCTAAATATTAAATTGAAGCTCTGTAGAAGCAACCCGCATGATTATATATATCAAGGTATGGACAAGATGGCCTCAGGGCTTATCGCCATGTTTGGAAGACTTCACGAAAGTTTCTCAAGTCAAAACTGGACTGTTATTTTCTTGAAATGTGTCGGACCTGCAGGGTTTTCCCGAAATTTGTTTACTTCAAACTCTACCGTGACAATCTATATGACTCTGAATTTTATCAATCGTCCCTGGAATATTTATTAAATAATGAAATTAATTATAAAATCAAAATATCAGATTCGCATAACAAGTCTCTTGGGCATTATATAACTACTCTTAAAAATACCTTGTCGTTGTTGGACTATTTATTAATAATTTCTCTTGTACAACGTGAACTAGAAAAATTTCACTCTACCATCTTGGAAACACATGAACGTAAGTTAAAGGCTTTGGGAATGAATTCACCAAATTTTTTCAATTCAGATAAGGTAATTTCGAATCTTTCTAGTTACACACTCTCCCTCGGGAAAAGTTTTTACTGTCACTTGGTTTGCAATTTAAGCTTCCGTTGTTTGAAATATATAAGCCTTCGTTTTTTCTTTACTTTGAAATTTTTTTCAATGAAATGGGTCCTTTGAATAAGGAATTTAAGCTTAAATTTACAAAATTGTTAAGGAAATTTTTTTATCATACTGATTTCCGCATCATATTTATTAATAAAACGTCTTTAGGTAGCTTTTTCTCAGCGAAGGATCGAACCCCTGACTCGTTGCGTAGCGGTGTTGTATATTTATTTACCTGCCCTAGGTGTCTCCTTGGGAATTACATTGGCAGCACTGTTCGCTCTCTCAGGGCTAGATTTTATTCGCATATGGGAATAAGTGGCCGAACAGGTAAAATTTTAAAAACTAAAGAAGTTTCGAGTATTCGCGAACACAGCATAAAATGTAAAACTGATGTCACTTTAGACAATTTAAAATTCTTGGTTGTAATACTTGTCCCAACTCACTAAGAATTTTGGAATCGCTTTTCATTAAAACATTGTCCCCTAGTCTAAATGTTGACTCATCTGCCGTCCCCCTCAATTTGCTATGATCCCTCCTCCTTCCCCAATTCCTTATAATCCCCCCTTCCCCAATCGCCCTCGCCATCTCTTGTTTTTCCCGTCTTGCCTCTGCTCAAATCAGTTAGCCTCGGAAACTGCAGTGTAAGGTTAGTTAGTTTCATTATTCCAGTGTACTATTGTTAATTTTTCCAGTGTATTAATTTCACATTTACTATATGTATTTAAAAATAGCTTCTTAATTTTTATATGTAAATCTGTATAACTTAGAATTTAACCCTCTTTTCTCAGTCTTTTAAAATTTGTCTTTATGAATAGGTTATAGAAATTTTCTGTTTTGTTTTTCATTCAATATTGATTTTAATTTCACATTGTTATTAAACAGCCTGAAGATGAGCGTATTGCTCGAAACGTTGCGCATTAAAGAAGACTTTTCATGGCATTTACATTTCTCCTTGTCATTGGATTTCTCCTAAATATTAAATTGAAGCTCTGTAGAAGCAACCCGCATGATTATATATTCAAGGTATGGACAAGATGGCCTCAGGGCTTATCGCCATGTTTGGAAGACTTCACGAAAGTTTCTCAAGTCAAAACTGGACTGTTATTTTCTTGAAATGTGTCGGACCTGCAGGGTTTTCCCGAAATTTGTTTACTTCAAACTCTACCGTGACAATCTATATGACTCTGAATTTTATCAATCGTCCCTGGAATATTTATTAAATAATGAAATTAATTATAAAATCAAAATATCAGATTCGCATAACAAGTCTCTTGGGCATTATATAACTACTCTTAAAAATACCTTGTCGTTGTTGGACTATTTATTAATAATTTCTCTTGTACAACGTGAACTAGAAAAATTTCACTCTACCATCTTGGAAACACATGAACGTAAGTTAAAGGCTTTGGGAATGAATTCACCAAATTTTTTCAATTCAGATAAGGTAATTTCGAATCTTTCTAGTTACACACTCTCCCTCGGGAAAAGTTTTTACTGTCACTTGGTTTGCAATTTAAGCTTCCGTTGTTTGAAAATATATAAGCCTTCGTTTTTTCTTTACTTTGAAATTTTTTTCAATGAAATGGGTCCTTTGAATAAGGAATTTAAGCTTAAATTTACAAAATTGTTAAGGAAATTTTTTTATCATACTGATTTCCGCATCATATTTATTAATAAAACGTCTTTAGGTAGCTTTTTCTCAGCGAAGGATCGAACCCCTGACTCGTTGCGTAGCGGTGTTGTATATTTATTTACCTGCCCTAGGTGTCTCCTTGGGAATTACATTGGCAGCACTGTTCGCTCTCTCAGGGCTAGATTTTATTCGCATATGGGAATAAGTGGCCGAACAGGTAAAATTTTAAAAACTAAAGAGAGTTTCGAGTATTCGCGAACACAGCATAAAATGTAAAACTGATGTCACTTTAGACAATTTTAAAATTCTTGGTTGTAATACTTGTCCCAACTCACTAAGAATTTTGGAATCGCTTTTCATTAAAACATTGTCCCCTAGTCTAAATGTTGACTCATCTGCCGTCCCCCTCAATTTGCTATGATCCCTCCTCCTTCCCCAATTCCTTATAATCCCCCCTTCCCCAATCGCCCTCGCCATCTCTTGTTTTTCCCGTCTTGCCTCTGCTCAAATCAGTTAGCCTCGGAAACTGCAGTGTAAGGTTAGTTAGTTTCATTATTCCAGTGTACTATTGTTAATTTTTCCAGTGTATTAATTTCACATTTACTATATGTATTTAAAAATAGCTTCTTAATTTTTATATGTAAATCTGTATAACTTAGAATTTAACCCTCTTTTCTCAGTCTTTTAAAATTTGTCTTTATGAATAGGTTATAGAAATTTTCTGTTTTGTTTTTCATTCAATATTGATTTTAATTTCACATTGTTATTAAACAGCCTGAAGATGAGCGTATTGCTCGAAACGTTGCGCATTAAAGAAGACTTTTCATGGCATTTACATTTCTCCTTGTCATTGGATTTCTCCTAAATATTAAATTGAAGCTCTGTAGAAGCAACCCGCATGATTATATATATTCAAGGTATGGACAAGATGGCCTCAGGGCTTATCGCCATGTTTGGAAGACTTCACGAAAGTTTCTCAAGTCAAAACTGGACTGTTATTTTCTTGAAATGTGTCGGACCTGCAGGGTTTTCCCGAAATTTGTTTACTTCAAACTCTACCGTGACAATCTATATGACTCTGAATTTTATCAATCGTCCCTGGAATATTTATTAAATAATGAAATTAATTATAAAATCAAAATATCAGATTCGCATAACAAGTCTCTTGGGCATTATATAACTACTCTTAAAAATACCTTGTCGTTGTTGGACTATTTATTAATAATTTCTCTTGTACAACGTGAACTAGAAAAATTTCACTCTACCATCTTGGAAACACATGAACGTAAGTTAAAGGCTTTGGGAATGAATTCACCAAATTTTTTCAATTCAGATAAGGTAATTTCGAATCTTTCTAGTTACACACTCTCCCCTCGGGAAAAGTTTTTACTGTCACTTGGTTTGCAATTTAAGCTTCCGTTGTTTGAAATATATAATTGTTTGTATTCCTTTTTTTCTTTACTTTGAAATTTTTTTCAATGAAATGGGTCCTTTGAATAAGGAATTTAAGCTTAAATTTACAAAATTGTTAAGGAAATTTTTTTATCATACTGATTTCCGCATCATATTTATTAATAAAACGTCTTTAGGTAGCTTTTTCTCAGCGAAGGATCGAACCCCTGACTCGTTGCGTAGCGGTGTTGTATATTTATTTACCTGCCCTAGGTGTCTCCTTGGGAATTACATTGGCAGCACTGTTCGCTCTCTCAGGGCTAGATTTTATTCGCATATGGGAATAAGTGGCCGAACAGGTAAAATTTTAAAAACTAAAGAAGTTTCGAGTATTCGCGAACACAGCATAAAATGTAAAACTGATGTCACTTTAGACAATTTTAAAATTCTTGGTTGTAATACTTGTCCCAACTCACTAAGAATTTTGGAATCGCTTTTCATTAAAACATTGTCCCCTAGTCTAAATGTTGACTCATCTGCCGTCCCCCTCAATTTGCTATGATCCCTCCTCCTTCCCCAATTCCTTATAATCCCCCCTTCCCCAATCGCCCTCGCCATCTCTTGTTTTTCCCGTCTTGCCTCTGCTCAAATCAGTTAGCCTCGGAAACTGCAGTGTAAGGTTAGTTAGTTTCATTATTCCAGTGTACTATTGTTAATTTTTCCAGTGTATTAATTTCACATTTACTATATGTATTTAAAAATAGCTTCTTAATTTTTATATGTAAATCTGTATAACTTAGAATTTAACCCTCTTTTCTCAGTCTTTTAAAATTTGTCTTTATGAATAGGTTATAGAAATTTTCTGTTTTGTTTTTCATTCAATATTGATTTTAATTTCACATTGTTATTAAACAGCCTGAAGATGAGCGTATTGCTCGAAACGTTGCGCATTAAAGAAGACTTTTCATGGCATTTACATTTCTCCTTGTCATTGGATTTCTCCTAAATATTAAATTGAAGCTCTGTAGAAGCAACCCGCATGATTATATATATCAAGGTATGGACAAGATGGCCTCAGGGCTTATCGCCATGTTTGGAAGACTTCACGAAAGTTTCTCAAGTCAAAACTGGACTGTTATTTTCTTGAAATGTGTCGGACCTGCAGGGTTTTCCCGAAATTTGTTTACTTCAAACTCTACCGTGACAATCTATATGACTCTGAATTTTATCAATCGTCCCTGGAATATTTATTAAATAATGAAATTAATTATAAAATCAAAATATCAGATTCGCATAACAAGTCTCTTGGGCATTATATAACTACTCTTAAAAATACCTTGTCGTTGTTGGACTATTTATTAATAATTTCTCTTGTACAACGTGAACTAGAAAAATTTCACTCTACCATCTTGGAAACACATGAACGTAAGTTAAAGGCTTTGGAATGAATTCACCAAATTTTTTCAATTCAGATAAGGTAATTTCGAATCTTTCTAGTTACACACTCTCCCCTCGGGAAAAGTTTTTACTGTCACTTGGTTTGCAATTTAAGCTTCCGTTGTTTCAAATATATAAGCCTTCGTTTTTTCTTTACTTTGAAAAATTTTTCAATGGCTTGAAAAATGTTCCCCATGTGGGTGAATTCAATAATTTCAAATGTCAGTTCTCAAATTTAACTCAAGAATTTTTTCATAAACTTAGAAATCTTAAATTTCAATCTTTCATATTTAGGAAGAGTGATTTGCAGTGTATTAAGAATTTGGCAAAGAACCAGGAGATTGTTGTGACTAGACCAGACAAGGGTAACGGAGTGGTTATTTTGAATAAATCGGACTACATAAACAAAACTAATGAAATCCTAAGTGATCTTACTAAATTCAAACAAATTCTAGAACCTGTCAATAAAGTCATTGTAAGGTTAGAAGACCAGGTTAATAGATTTCTGTCACGACTAAAGTCTTTAAAGATAATAAAAAATGATACTTACTCTCAGTTGTTCGCATCTGGTGCTAATCTTGCTCAATTATACTGTCTGCCTAAAATCCATAAAGCTGGAACACCTCTCCGTCCTATTTTAGCTTCGTATAACTTACCCACCTTTCAATTGGCAAAATTTGTTGTTCGTCTCCTGTCCCCCTTTGCGAAAAATGCTTACACTATAAATAACTCGTTTGAATTCCAAAAAGACCTCCTTGGTAAAAACTTCGATTCAAAAAAGTTTTTTGTCAGTTTTGATGTAAAGTCGCTTTTCACAAATGTACCTGTATCTGAAACTATTGCCATTATTTTAGATAGGGTTTTTAGCTCAGTTGATAATTTTCATGGTTTTTCATTGTCTCATTTTAAGGAACTTTTAGAATTGGTCTTCAAACAATGCTATTTCACTTTCAACAATAAGGTTTACCAACAAATTGATGGAGTAGGGATGGGATCACCTGTCGGACCGTTAGCAGCTGATTTTTTTATGACTCATTTAGAAAGTGTAATTTTTAGACAATCTCCCACTCATCTCAAGCCAATTTTCTTTAACTTCCTAAATTCTTTGCACCCCAATATAACGTATACAATGGAAACTGAGCAAAATGGCTCCCTCCCCTTCTTAGATCTTTTAATTTCGAAAAACGGTGATTCTATTACTACATCAGTTTACAGGAAACCCACTTTCACTGGTTTGGGCATGAATTTTTTTAGTTTTACTGATTTCAACTATAAGATGTCTTGTATTAAAACTCTCCTGTTCAGAGGATATAATTTGACCTCTAGTTTTACCTTACTTAATGATGAATTTAATAATCTAAGATCATACTTTACTAATAACAGTTTTCCTGTTCAATATGTAGACAAACTAATTAGATCCTTCTTAAATAATGTTTATAGCCCTCAACTTCCATGTATTACAGTGCCGAAGGATATAAAATATTTCTTGGTACCTGAAATGGGTCGTTTGAATAAGGAATTTAAGCTTAAATTTACAAAATTGTTAAGGAAATTTTTTTATCATACTGATTTCCGCATCATATTTATTAATAAAACGTCTTTAGGTAGCTTTTTCTCAGCGAAGGATCGAACCCCTGACTCGTTGCGTAGCGGTGTTGTATATTTATTTACCTGCCCTAGGTGTCTCCTTGGGAATTACATTGGCAGCACTGTTCGCTCTCTCAGGGCTAGATTTTATTCGCATATGGGAATAAGTGGCCGAACAGGTAAAATTTTAAAAACTAAAGAAGTTTCGAGTATTCGCGAACACAGCATAAAATGTAAAACTGATGTCACTTTAGACAATTTTAAAATTCTTGGTTGTAATACTTGTCCCAACTCACTAAGAATTTTGGAATCGCTTTTCATTAAAACATTGTCCCCTAGTCTAAATGTTGACTCATCTGCCGTCCCCCTCAATTTGCTATGATCCCTCCTCCTTCCCCAATTCCTTATAATCCCCCCTTCCCCAATCGCCCTCGCCATCTCTTGTTTTTCCCGTCTTGCCTCTGCTCAAATCAGTTAGCCTCGGAAACTGCAGTGTAAGGTTAGTTAGTTTCATTATTCCAGTGTACTATTGTTAATTTTTCCAGTGTATTAATTTCACATTTACCTATGTATTTAAAAATAGCTTCTTAATTTTTATATGTAAATCTGTATAACTTAGAATTTAACCCTCTTTTCTCAGTCTTTTAAAATTTGTCTTTATGAATAGGTTATAGAAATTTTCTGTTTTGTTTTTCATTCAATATTGATTTTAATTTCACATTGTTATTAAACAGCCTGAAGATGAGCGTATTGCTCGAAACGTTGCGCATTAAAGAAGACTTTTCATGGCATTTACATTTCTCCTTGTCATTGGATTTCTCCTAAATATTAAATTGAAGCTCTGTAGAAGCAACCCGCATGATTATATATATTCAAGGTATGGACAAGATGGCCTCAGGGCTTATCGCCATGTTTGGAAGACTTCACGAAAGTTTCTCAAGTCAAAACTGGACTGTTATTTTCTTGAAATGTGTCGGACCTGCAGGGTTTTCCCGAAATTTGTTTACTTCAAACTCTACCGTGACAATCTATATGACTCTGAATTTTATCAATCGTCCCTGGAATATTTATTAAATAATGAAATTAATTATAAAATCAAAATATCAGATTCGCATAACAAGTCTCTTGGGCATTATATAACTACTCTTAAAAATACCTTGTCGTTGTTGGACTATTTATTAATAATTTCTCTTGTACAACGTGAACTAGAAAAATTTCACTCTACCATCTTGGAAACACATGAACGTAAGTTAAAGGCTTTGGGAATGAATTCACCAAATTTTTTCAATTCAGATAAGGTAATTTCGAATCTTTCTAGTTACACACTCTCCCCTCGGGAAAAGTTTTTACTGTCACTTGGTTTGCAATTTAAGCTTCCGTTGTTTGAAATATATAAGCCTTCGTTTTTTCTTTACTTTGAAATTTTTTTCAATGAAATGGGTCCTTTGAATAAGGAATTTAAGCTTAAATTTACAAAATTGTTAAGGAAATTTTTTTATCATACTGATTTCCGCATCATATTTATTAATAAAACGTCTTTAGGTAGCTTTTTCTCAGCGAAGGATCGAACCCCTGACTCGTTGCGTAGCGGTGTTGTATATTTATTTACCTGCCCTAGGTGTCTCCTTGGGAATTACATTGGCAGCACTGTTCGCTCTCTCAGGGCTAGATTTTATTCGCATATGGGAATAAGTGGCCGAACAGGTAAAATTTTAAAAACTAAAGAAGTTTCGAGTATTCGCGAACACAGCATAAAATGTAAAACTGATGTCACTTTAGACAATTTTAAAATTCTTGGTTGTAATACTTGTCCCAACTCACTAAGAATTTTGGAATCGCTTTTCATTAAAACATTGTCCCCTAGTCTAAATGTTGACTCATCTGCCGTCCCCCTCAATTTGCTATGATCCCTCCTCCTTCCCCAATTCCTTATAATCCCCCCTTCCCCAATCGCCCTCGCCATCTCTTGTTTTTCCCGTCTTGCCTCTGCTCAAATCAGTTAGCCTCGGAAACTGCAGTGTAAGGTTAGTTAGTTTCATTATTCCAGTGTACTATTGTTAATTTTTCCAGTGTATTAATTTCACATTTACTATATGTATTTAAAAATAGCTTCTTAATTTTTATATGTAAATCTGTATAACTTAGAATTTAACCCTCTTTTCTCAGTCTTTTAAAATTTGTCTTTATGAATAGGTTATAGAAATTTTCTGTTTTGTTTTTCATTCAATATTGATTTTAATTTCACATTGTTATTAAACAGCCTGAAGATGAGCGTATTGCTCGAAACGTTGCGCATTAAAGAAGACTTTTCATGGCATTTACATTTCTCCTTGTCATTGGATTTCTCCTAAATATTAAATTGAAGCTCTGTAGAAGCAACCCGCATGATTATATATATTCAAGGTATGGACAAGATGGCCTCAGGGCTTATCGCCATGTTTGGAAGACTTCACGAAAGTTTCTCAAGTCAAAACTGGACTGTTATTTTCTTGAAATGTGTCGGACCTGCAGGGTTTTCCCGAAATTTGTTTACTTCAAACTCTACCGTGACAATCTATATGACTCTGAATTTTATCAATCGTCCCTGGAATATTTATTAAATAATGAAATTAATTATAAAATCAAAATATCAGATTCGCATAACAAGTCTCTTGGGCATTATATAACTACTCTTAAAAATACCTTGTCGTTGTTGGACTATTTATTAATAATTTCTCTTGTACAACGTGAACTAGAAAAATTTCACTCTACCATCTTGGAAACACATGAACGTAAGTTAAAGGCTTTGGGAATGAATTCACCAAATTTTTTCAATTCAGATAAGGTAATTTCGAATCTTTCTAGTTACACACTCCCCTCGGGAAAAGTTTTTACTGTCACTTGGTTTGCAATTTAAGCTTCCGTTGTTTGAAATATATAAGCCTTCGTTTTTTCTTTACTTTGAAATTTTTTTCAATGAAATGGGTCCTTTGAATAAGGAATTTAAGCTTAAATTTACAAAATTGTTAAGGAAATTTTTTTATCATACTGATTTCCGCATCATATTTATTAATAAAACGTCTTTAGGTAGCTTTTTCTCAGCGAAGGATCGAACCCCTGACTCGTTGCGTAGCGGTGTTGTATATTTATTTACCTGCCCTAGGTGTCTCCTTGGGAATTACATTGGCAGCACTGTTCGCTCTCTCAGGGCTAGATTTTATTCGCATATGGGAATAAGTGGCCGAACAGGTAAAATTTTAAAAACTAAAGAAGTTTCGAGTATTCGCGAACACAGCATAAAATGTAAAACTGATGTCACTTTAGACAATTTTAAAATTCTTGGTTGTAATACTTGTCCCAACTCACTAAGAATTTTGGAATCGCTTTTCATTAAAACATTGTCCCCTAGTCTAAATGTTGACTCATCTGCCGTCCCCCTCAATTTGCTATGATCCTCCTCCTTCCCCAATTCCTTATAATCCCCCCTTCCCCAATCGCCCTCGCCATCTCTTGTTTTTCCCGTCTTGCCTCTGCTCAAATCAGTTAGCCTCGGAAACTGCAGTGTAAGGTTAGTTAGTTTCATTATTCCAGTGTACTATTGTTAATTTTTCCAGTGTATTAATTTCACATTTACTAATGTATTTAAAAATAGCTTCTTAATTTTTATATGTAAATCTGTATAACTTAGAATTTAACCCTCTTTTCTCAGTCTTTTAAAATTTGTCTTTATGAATAGGTTATAGAAATTTTCTGTTTTGTTTTTCATTCAATATTGATTTTAATTTCACATTGTTATTAAACAGCCTGAAGATGAGCGTATTGCTCGAAACGTTGCGCATTAAAGAAGACTTTTCATGGCATTTACATTTCTCCTTGTCATTGGATTTCTCCTAAATATTAAATTGAAGCTCTGTAGAAGCAACCCGCATGATTATATATATTCAAGGTATGGACAAGATGGCCTCAGGGCTTATCGCCATGTTTGGAAGACTTCACGAAAGTTTCTCAAGTCAAAACTGGACTGTTATTTTCTTGAAATGTGTCGGACCTGCAGGGTTTTCCCGAAATTTGTTTACTTCAAACTCTACCGTGACAATCTATATGACTCTGAATTTTATCAATCGTCCCTGGAATATTTATTAAATAATGAAATTAATTATAAAATCAAAATATCAGATTCGCATAACAAGTCTCTTGGGCATTATATAACTACTCTTAAAAATACCTTGTCGTTGTTGGACTATTTATTAATAATTTCTCTTGTACAACGTGAACTAGAAAAATTTCACTCTACCATCTTGGAAACACATGAACGTAAGTTAAAGGCTTTGGGAATGAATTCACCAAATTTTTTCAATTCAGATAAGGTAATTTCGAATCTTTCTAGTTACACACTCTCCCCTCGGGAAAAGTTTTTACTGTCACTTGGTTTGCAATTTAAGCTTCCGTTGTTTGAAATATATAAGCCTTCGTTTTTTCTTTACTTTGAAATTTTTTTCAATGAAATGGGTCCTTTGAATAAGGAATTTAAGCTTAAATTTACAAAATTGTTAAGGAAATTTTTTTATCATACTGATTTCCGCATCATATTTATTAATAAAACGTCTTTAGGTAGCTTTTTCTCAGCGAAGGATCGAACCCCTGACTCGTTGCGTAGCGGTGTTGTATATTTATTTACCTGCCCTAGGTGTCTCCTTGGGAATTACATTGGCAGCACTGTTCGCTCTCTCAGGGCTAGATTTATTCGCATATGGGAATAAGTGGCCGAACAGGTAAAATTTTAAAAACTAAAGAAGTTTCGAGTATTCGCGAACACAGCATAAAATGTAAAACTGATGTCACTTTAGACAATTTTAAAATTCTTGGTTGTAATACTTGTCCCAACTCACTAAGAATTTTGGAATCGCTTTTCATTAAAACATTGTCCCCTAGTCTAAATGTTGACTCATCTGCCGTCCCCCTCAATTTGCTATGATCCCTCCTCCTTCCCCAATTCCTTATAATCCCCCCTTCCCCAATCGCCCTCGCCATCTCTTGTTTTTCCCGTCTTGCCTCTGCTCAAATCAGTTAGCCTCGGAAACTGCAGTGTAAGGTTAGTTAGTTTCATTATTCCAGTGTACTATTGTTAATTTTTCCAGTGTATTAATTTCACATTTACTATATGTATTTAAAAATAGCTTCTTAATTTTTATATGTAAATCTGTATAACTTAGAATTTAACCCTCTTTTCTCAGTCTTTTAAAATTTGTCTTTATGAATAGGTTATAGAAATTTTCTGTTTTGTTTTTCATTCAATATTGATTTTAATTTCACATTGTTATTAAACAGCCTGAAGATGAGCGTATTGCTCGAAACGTTGCGCATTAAAGAAGACTTTTCATGGCATTTACATTTCTCCTTGTCATTGGATTTCTCCTAATATTAAATTGAAGCTCTGTAGAAGCAACCCGCATGATTATATATATTCAAGGTATGGACAAGATGGCCTCAGGGCTTATCGCCATGTTTGGAAGACTTCACGAAAGTTTCTCAAGTCAAAACTGGACTGTTATTTTCTTGAAATGTGTCGGACCTGCAGGGTTTTCCCGAAATTTGTTTACTTCAAACTCTACCGTGACAATCTATATGACTCTGAATTTTATCAATCGTCCCTGGAATATTTATTAAATAATGAAATTAATTATAAAATCAAAATATCAGATTCGCATAACAAGTCTCTTGGGCATTATATAACTACTCTTAAAAATACCTTGTCGTTGTTGGACTATTTATTAATAATTTCTCTTGTACAACGTGAACTAGAAAAATTTCACTCTACCATCTTGGAAACACATGAACGTAAGTTAAAGGCTTTGGGAATGAATTCACCAAATTTTTCAATTCAGATAAGGTAATTTCGAATCTTTCTAGTTACACACTCTCCCCTCGGGAAAAGTTTTACTGTCACTTGGTTTGCAATTTAAGCTTCCGTTGTTTGAAATATATAAGCCTTCGTTTTTTCTTTACTTTGAAATTTTTTCAATGAAATGGGTCCTTTGAATAAGGAATTAAGCTTAAATTTACAAAATTGTTAAGGAAATTTTTTTATCATACTGATTTCCGCATCATATTTATTAATAAAACGTCTTTAGGTAGCTTTTTCTCAGCGAAGGATCGAACCCCTGACTCGTTGCGTAGCGGTGTTGTATATTTATTTACCTGCCCTAGGTGTCTCCTTGGGAATTACATTGGCAGCACTGTTCGCTCTCTCAGGGCTAGATTTTATTCGCATATGGGAATAAGTGTGCCGAACAGGTAAATTTTAAAAACTAAAGAAGTTTCGAGTATTCGCGAACACAGCATAAAATGTAAAACTGATGTCACTTTAGACAATTTTAAAATTCTTGGTTGTAATACTTGTCCCAACTCACTAAGAATTTTGGAATCGCTTTTCATTAAAACATTGTCCCCTAGTCTAAATGTTGACTCATCTGCCGTCCCCTCAATTTGCTATGATCCCTCCTCCTTCCCCAATTCCTTATAATCCCCCCTTCCCCAATCGCCCTCGCCATCTCTTGTTTTTCCCGTCTTGCCTCTGCTCAAATCAGTAGCCTCGGAAACTGCAGTGTAAGGTTAGTTAGTTTCATTATTCCAGTGTACTATTGTTAATTTTTCCAGTGTATTAATTTCACATTTACTATATGTATTTAAAATAGCTTCTTAATTTTTATATGTAAATCTGTATAACTTAGAATTTAACCCTCTTTTCTCAGTCTTTTAAAATTTGTCTTTATGAATAGGTTATAGAAATTTTCTGTTTTGTTTTTCATTCAATATTGATTTTAATTTCACATTGTTATTAAACAGCCTGAAGATGAGCGTATTGCTCGAAACGTTGCGCATTAAAGAAGACTTTCATGGCATTACATTTCTCCTTGTCATTGGATTTTCCTAAATATTAAATTGAAGCTCTGTAGAAGCAACCCGCATGATTATATATATTCAAGGTATGGACAAGATGGCTCAGGGCTTATCGCCATGTTTGGAAGACTTCACGAAAGTTTCCAAGTCAAAACTGGACTGTTATTTTCTTGAAATGTGTCGGACCTGCAGGGTTTTCCCGAAATTGTTTACTTCAAACTCTACCGTGACAATCTATATGACTCTGAATTTTATCAATCGTCCTGGAATATTTATTAAATAATGAAATTAATTATAAAATCAAAATATCAGATTCGCATAACAAGTCTCTTGGGCATTATATAACTACTCTTAAAAATACCTTGTCGTTGTTGGACTATTATTAATAATTTCTCTTGTACAACGTGAATAGAAAAA